>JAQFVV010013655.1:0-87621 GCA_028023455.1 Epiperipatus broadwayi | reverse complement strand
AAAATAAAGCGTCAATCAATGAGATGTATTTAAACAAAACATTCATTTCTGAGTGAGAACAAAAACTTAGGGGGGAGGGTGACTGTTAATAAAAAAAATGTTGCTCTTCTCACTTCTAATCGGCATGCGATTTAAAACTCCTGCTCAAAACCATTATAGCTATTAAAATACAAAAAAACAAAGAAAGATTAATTGAAATCATATAAAACTAATAAATATTAAAAACAACAACAAAAAAATACTTAAATGTATCTTTTATAGAAAAACATACTAGTTTAACCTAATCCACGTTAATTAAAATAACGGCTTAAAACTTTGTTTGACAACATGTAAATAATCTCAGGTAAAGTTTGTGAGAGTTGTAATTATACATCTGTACATGACAAAGATCGTGGATGCATACATCATGTATGAAATTGCTTCTTTTTGGATAGATAATAAGCTCTGGATTTATTTCAGGTCGCATTCAATATCAGCCTTGGAATACAGTACATTTCACTTTCTCAGTATTACTTATGGAGATTTTCACTGTCCAAGTCCTCTAGGAAATCGACTATACCATGAGAGAAAGAAAATGGAATTCTGGGGTATGAAGACATCAGTTATTCTTCATTACATTGCATGTTGGAAGATAACATTTTCAGTTTGGACAATGGTTTATTAGAGGTTTTTTAGCCATTCATCTTGGTGTACTTTACTGTGTATAGCAATTATGCCAATAAAGGTTAATTCTACTTCAACACATTAGACCAAATTTTACTCAACATGAGGGCAAATGATTGCTGAATTATAGGTTTAAATATTTCTTCCTGCTAACTTCAATCATAAATACATCAAGCATGGACTCAATATGCAATTGTTTAGTATTGTTTATTACTATTTGAACTCTTACTTACATACATTCAATCCAGTCATGTAAATGAGTTGACACACAAAAAAACATTTGACTAAATTTTCACATTACATCACATGATCACCATTTCCTATGCTTATACAAGCTGTTATTAGTCAAAAGCTAGAACTAGTCTGAGATATTGGATGAGGTACTAGATAGGGATTTTATGCACGAACCTTCTTGCATCCATTAATTTTCTATGGCTTGTACTAGATGGCACTATTGCTGAGATATTCTTGACTTCGTTTAAGGAGAAGCCACAATACATCACATCACATTACTGCTGATAAACTCTCACATTGTTATTCAATGAACATAATTTTTTTTCCATCTTGTTTTAATAAACTGCTTTATCTATTTTAGGTTTTATTTTTAATGGATTGTTTTTCAGTTAACTATATATACAGCTAATTATTTTAACTTTTCAACTTTTGAAATGAAATAAATTCTTTCGTTGTTGCTAGTTTCCTATTTTCTTTCTTTTTTTTAACCAACTACTGAAAAATATAATACCTAACATATTTCTATTTTTACAATAATTTTATACTTTTATAAAGAATTTTACTCTATTACAATATTTTATACATGACTAAATATTTTTCTTTATTATTAAGTTTTTTGCTTTTTTATTTAAACTCTCTTGCAATGTTTGTATGCTTTCTCTTTTTTTTTTCTTTTCTAGTTACCATGCTTCTTTATTCAAGTCAGTTCCTTTCTTACACAGACTCGAGTTTACTTAGTTATATTATTGATTCCCTGACTATAACATTTTTTTTGTTCGTTTGTTTTTAAGTTGAAGTGATTACTTATCACTAGAAAGTTTAAATTGTATGATTTCTAAATTAATTATGTGATATGGCGTTACTCTGACATTACAATATATTTTTTATTGTGAATGAAAAGATTTTGGTAAAAATAATATTAAAATAAAAAAAGTTTATATATTTGGGAAAAAAGTGTTTTTTTAACATATATGTTTAACCTGTTCTTATATACTGATCTGAAAAATAGACATTCTTTGAAACGGCAATATAGAGACTTCAGACTATGGAAAAGTGTGTGGGTAATAAGGAGAATCAAAAATAAAACACATGGATAATAGAACAAACAGGTCTCATTGACACTATTGAAAAATTTAAGTCTGAAATGGAAGCGAACTGGGCATGTTATTAGAAAAAATGATAACTTTAAAAAGTGTAGTTTTAAGCTAAGTCTCGATAGATTTTACAAGATCTAAAAGCAAACCATATGTGAGATTGGTGGATGAGATTAAGAAGCTTCCTGAAGTGATGCTAAGAAGAAAAGCTAACTGAACTAAATTTGGAGAAAGCTTTATCCTGCATCTGGGACAAATAATTAAAAACAAATGATAATGATTACTAATATAAAATTCTTAAAGAAAACTAATAAATCTCTTATTGTTAAACAGAAGACTTCTTTAAGATTAACTTAAATAAATTTTTTTCTTTGTAAGAATTTTTTTACCAAAATTTATTTGTGAATACGAGTAGAATAAAGATTTTATTTAAACGTAATTGTTATACCATAGTGTCAGTCAGTGATAACAAAAGTTATTCAGAAGAAAATAAGTCATATGTTGTAGAATCATAACATCAGATTTAATCTTATCATATATACACACGCACGCACAATAGCACGTTAGCAGTTAAAATTAAGCAAAACTTAATACATCCGTGTCAGGATTTTAAAATGCAGTTACTAAGAAAAACATAATCTTTATATAACAGCTGCGGATAGAGGAAATAAAATGTTTCCTCAAATATCATACGAAAATATCAAATTATAGCCGTCAATTATAATAATAATCAAATCCGTAACACGTGATTTGTGGTTTTTTAAAGCGCGCTATTTATCAGTTACGCATCTTTTTCTCTCTCAGCGATTAGAAAGAACTTTACAAATGCTTAAATTTATTTTAATAGCAGCCCTTCTCCTTGTCACCTCAGGGGAAGATTTCAATGTGGATGAACATGAAAATGATTACCCTCAGTGTAAAGCTGACGGAAAGCCGGTAAGATATTGCTGAAGTCGTAGAGAAACTAACTTGAGAATTTGATTTATCGTTCAGTTTAATTAATTTATTTTCGATAGGTTTATTATATATAACTAAACTTCTCACTATATATTATATATACACACATAATCGGTGAGTGTGTGCTTGTAGAGTAAGACTTCTTTATTACTTTGTTGTGCATTAATTAATACTAATAAACACAAATATTTTGATAAATAATCCGCACACACAAGTAAGTTTATATAATGGAAGTTCTTAGAATAACAAAATTAAGTCTTACGTATATTTATCTATTATAAATAATTACAAATGCTTTGCGGCTTAATTAACTGATAATAAGATCTGTGCGGCCTGCAGTTGTCCCTAGGTTCGCTTTAGGACTCTACGGTAGCGAAATTCACCGGGAAATCCTTTGTCCCAATCGCTCTATTCTATACGTTTTGACTCTTCAGCGACGGCAGTCCAAAATCTTCATACTTGAATAAAAAGCGCGCTTTTTTCTTATACATCTTTTTTGTTATCCTCGTTTTCTCTTTTCTTTTCGCTTGGAATTATTTAACACTATATATAACAAATACAAAACTTTAATTTATTTCCAAAATATATATTAAACATATTTCTTTATAAAAGTTATAAAATACTGATGTAGTAGCCAGTATTCGTCACTCTAAATAGCCTTTTTAATTATTATTATTATTATTATTATTATTATTATTATTATTATTATTATTATTATTATTAATTTTACTCCTCACCTCCTTATACATATGAACCATTTATTAACACTTATTAAATAACTAGTTATGTTATTTTTGCATTGCCCTAACTTTAAAAATGAGATTTCTGCTATTACTATAGACATGAATTACGGGTCAGAAGCGAAGCAGGCTTAATCCCTACACTCTATACTATAAATGACTTATATATATATATATATATATAGAGAGAGAGAGAGAGAGAATTAGTTAAAATGTGAAACATAAAGCAAAAACACCAAAGCTTTCATTAAAATTAAAATAAATTGAATAGTTTTCATTTTCGAGAATTCAAAAATAGTTTGAACACCTAAATGACAAAGTTAGTCTTCGATCTACCGAAACCTTGAGTTCTAGAATCTGCCAAACCACACAGGGCAACGCCTTCCCTGACAGCTGTTGGCGAAAGCTAATAGTGTTTTCTCTTTCCCTGCTTTTTTGAGTGACTTCTGAATAATGTTTACTCTGCAGAATTCCGTTTCATTATTTATATAAGTAGATATACCAAATAATTTAATAAAAATCCAAATACATTAATAAATAAGACAAGTAAATCGGTGAGAGTAATAAAACTAGGAAAGCTATGGGTATAAAACACTGGAATGAACTTAGAATGGTTTTAATCCTGCAGTAGATTTGTAATGGCGTATAACGAAATTTATTTTTCTTGCAATTTAAATAGATTCTTTCTAAAATGATTTTCATCTCAAATGATTGAAGTGTGTTGTTATTGGATATATAAATTTTTTTTTCTTTCTGAACTGCATCAAAGATGTTTATCTGGGTTCACACCAACTGACTAATAACATTTTTTTGATATTTTATAATCAACTATTAGGATTTAAATTATATCACTGAATGTCTCATCTTTGCCGTAATTTGAATACTGCTACCTATGTCTACGATTAAATACATTTTTTAAATGATCAGAGATTCATTTCTTCAATTAGGAACCGAATAGAAGCTTGCTCACCACTGAATAGTTCTATCACTAAGTCCTCATTGTTTTTAAAGTAGCTAACCGTTCTGTGGGTAAATGTTATCAATTTGCTATAATATTTTATTATATTTCTCCAGGCAAAACAAAATGTGTATAAAAAAGATTAAATGGTTTATTGCTTAGAAGTATATGAAATGCTTGAGCACCGGAAATGATAGATCTGAGCTCGAATCCGTAGGCTTTGAGTTAAGAGTCTTCTAATCAACCACTGCATCAAATCATACAGGACATGGAATTATTTCTCATTGCCTGCTTGCTTTGAGTTATTCATCTATAAATATATAAATTATTCCTATATATATCTGTAGCATCCATAAAAATGGCAAATTCATTATCATGATAGTCATAGAAATCACGTGCTTTTTTTCCATAACTTCAAAATTCTTTACTTTTTCAAAATTACTTGGAAAACTCTTGAAGCGATCCCTCATCCACTTTTACTTACATCTTTTCTAAGAAGCTTTTCTTTTAGTATCACATCATTAATGACAATTTGAGTTTGAATCCCTTCATTTCTTTTTTTTTCATTACAGCCAAAATAGTTTTTAAATTTAATGAAATAATTGTTTTAATAATAAATTCGAAGTTATCATTTTACAATCATAATTAACATAGAAGTTGTAATTTGATTAATGCGTTTATATTTAATGTACGCTCAATGCGTACGCGGGGGGGGGGGCTCAGGGGGATAAACACCCTCCAGAAAATTCGAAAAGAACTAAAATTATACTTATCGCATTTCAAAATTCAGCGCCTTTTCAATGCGTATAAATTCTCATGTGCATCTGCGCGTTATTGTTTCATGCATGCTATGCATTTTATATAAGTTGAGTGGTTGCCAGCGACAGCATTATATAGTAGTGTTCATTTATGTTAATGTGTTTTTTATAAGTTATAAGTATTTAGAATTCTAGATTATTATCGTTATTGATTAAGATGTTAAAACAAAAAGTACAAAACATCAGTTTCAGTTATGTTGAAAACTTTTAAACATAAAAATTATATCCTTTCATTATCAACTATTAATTAAATATTGTTAAGCGAATATTATTTTAATTGCCTCTAAAAAATTTTTAAATGAATATTAATAATACTTATTTATTTAAAAAAATTGCTTTAAGTGCTTTCCAGACATTCATTTCCTTCACACCCTAAAAATACACTCGTGTAATTTTTCAAAAGAAACATTTTTGTACATATTTTTTACTTATTCAACTTTTTGCTGAAGTTAATTATTAGCTTTATTACTTGATTTCTGAACTGTATTTTAGAGTGCTGAGTATGAAGCGAATCAGTGATTATTTTTCAATTTTGGATACAAACAAAAAGGCAAAGAAGGCTTTAGAAACCTTCCAGTGGCTTCCGTTGCTAAAAATGTAACATTGGACCCTATGGTAGCAGGTAAACAAGACCAAAAAGAGAATATAAACTAGATGCTTTAAATCCATGCTTCGATATTGAAGCTTTTGAATGTAAACACGACACTACTGATTTGGAAAAGTGCGAGTTGTTGAATAATTTCTGGATACCAGATGCCAATTCCCAGCTTGTCATCATAACCTTAAATTTCAGTATAAATGGCTGCAAGAATTCAAGTGGTTGGACTATTCTCAAGTACATGAAGGGGGGGCATGTTGTCAATTTTGTAAAGCTTTTGCAGTCCATTTTGATGTAGGTAAAACTAAACATGTAACACTTAAAATATTAGCAAACAAGCCATTAAAAAAATTGGAAAAAGTTAAATAACTGTTTCAAAATCATGAAACCACAAAGTACCATAAGCATATCATCAAGAAAATATCAAATTTTTGGAGGCTTTTCAAAATAGAACAGAAGATGTTACAAAACAAATTGATAAAGGAAAAAAATTGAAAGAAGTTAAAGCGTATAATTAAGACTAATTTTTTGCAGAATAAAGGGACTGATTCTAGTAGGGTACAGGGATTCTGGATCTTTTGAAAACAATAAGAGATGATGATGATTCTTGAAGCAGGAGATCAGTTTCTTCAAATGCATTTAGAAACACCTGATAGAAACATAACTTATTTAAGTCCCAGAATACGGAATGAAAATATAGAGATGTGTAAAAACATTTTGATATGCAAGACTTGTTAAAAAAATTTCATTTTTTCTTTCCTTGCAGATAATACAACAGATATATCGGTAATTGAACAATTTTTGATAAACGTTCACGATCAAGTTGATGGCATATTTGTTACTCACAAAGACTTCCTAAAATTTATACCTGCCTGTGATACTCATGGAACTTCTTATCTCAGATGCTATTTCAATCTTATAGAGAGATTGCCTTGATCTCAATAACTTGTGATGGATGTGATCAATGGGGATAGTAATATGAGTGGGCAATTTAATGGCTGTGCAGCGAAAGTGGGAGAAATATTCTCACATGTGATTTATATTTATTTTGCAAAGCCATTGTTTTCATCTAGCTTTTTCTTACATTTGCTCTAGTCCTGGCAGTAGAAATTGTTTAGGAATTATGTTCTCAATTATAACTTTTTTTTAGAAAATCACCAAAATGGAAATCTGTGTTGCAAAAAACATTGAAAAAGTAAATTCAGAATCAAATAGGAAGAGGCTGATCAAATTCTGTGAAACAAGATGGATTGTCAAGTTATACATCAATAATGATTTCCTTGCTGAAATTGAAGAAATTACAGACAGTGAAGCATCAAATAAGCTTTCACATTTAGATTGATTATAAAAACACATCTTTATAATTTGAATGTGCATTACTAATCACATATCCTCACTTTCCTGTAGATTAACTGTAATCCTGCAATCTAAACAAAGTGACTTGAAAACTTGTATGTATTTGTGTGAAAATTTGGAAATATAAATTCAATAATTAAGTTCAAAATTCACCGATATATTTTTAAAATGCTGAGGAAATTGCACAATCATCAGGTGCTTGCAAGCTCAAAATTCCTAAAAGTACAAAGCAGCCACAGCGATCAAATATAGAAACTGACAGTCCAGTAGAATATTATAGGATATCACTTTTTCTGCCATTTCTTATATCTGAAACTCGTAACAGATTCGAAAAATTTTGCTGTAGAAATTTTACTGCTTCAAAACATTAAACAAGCAGCAGATGAAATCCTTGTATATATAAAGCTATCAATGGTCTGGCGATATTATTGCAATAAAGAAGTATTTTTTGATGAGGTAAAGATGTGGAGGTATCATTGTATTCATCAAAAAATCTTTCAATGGACTTTATCCATTGCTTGAATATTTGCAACTCTCATTTATATCCCACGATTCACAATTTATTGAAGTTGTTTGCAACTTTACTTGTAACAACAGCCACAGATGAATGATCTTTTTCTACATTACAAAGAATCAAGACTACTTACGAACACAACATCAGAGCAGAGATGGAATGGCTTAGCTATAATGAACATTTCCCAGGAATTGTGTGCTTCCTTAGATGCTGTTGTTTTAGATGCTTTGGTGAAGAGCCCAAGAAAACTTATACTTTTATAATTATATAAATGTATGTCGCTTTATTTCTAATAAATAACAATAAATGGGGTATTTCAGTGGTATTCAAAATTTTAATATTTTATATGTACAATATCCTATTAAATTTTTTATAAGTTTATCGAAATACCCCATTCAATTCAATTTTAAAAAATTTAAATTAAAAATGTAAATTTTTCTTTTGTTCGGCTGAGGTTTAAATTAACATTCTTTATAAAATAATTTATTATAGACGGCATTATATTATCAATAAAATATTTCAGGTAATACTGAAATTTTTCATGGCAATACTACTAATATTTTTGTGTTTAGCAAGAAGCCTCAGAAGATTTATACTTTTTATAGTTTATAGTTACATTACTTTACTTTAACAGAGGTGTAGCCAAGGAGATTACTAGTGACTGCCCCCTCCCCCATCCTTGGCCGTTTATCATATACTACCACATATTCACGCGCACCCCAGCTGAAGAAAGTTTTCACAGCTTATTCTTTAAGTTAATTTAATGGTTCATTATAAACAAACAAAAATACTTTCATTACATATTTATCTTATTTGTGCTCAAAATACATATCCAAAATCAATAAAACACTAACTTTTTAAAGTTAATTTATTTTAAAAATTTCTTGTGAATAAATTGGTGACTGAAATATACTTTAAAGGGTAGTGTTTGGTTACGCATACTGGGATTTAATTATATATTTTTATGATGGATTAATTTCATAGTCATCAAGTTTAGTTTGTAATTCATTCATATAAATTTACTTTTGTTTTTTAAATCAATTGAATTGAACTGCTGGAATTGAATCGCAATTGATTATTGGCTTTGGCAATTTGTGTTCCTTTACTTCTAGTGGCTATGGAAACACTACAAATATTTAGGGGAAATCTAATGTAAGTTAATTGCATACACCTACACACACAAAATAAAACAAAAGCAGGAGAATGCTTTTTCTTACAAATAAAGTATATGTTTGTATATGAATATATATTTTTCATAAATACTATGTTCGACTTTGAAAATTAAAAAAAAATTGCCTGTGGCACTGTTTTTTTTTGGAGGGGGGTTCCATTTTTGGGAACCCCCACAACATTTTCTTACAACTCTGCTAAAGAATTCAAACATCGCATGATCTGTATAATGATTAAGAATGTTAATGGCAAGATATTTTTGAATATTACAATATTTTTAGTAAATTAAACTTTTGTTTAATTCTAATTTAATGATTTAAAAGCCTTTTAAAAATGTCTTTTAAACTGTAATGATCTTGTCTTCCTTGAATATACATGACTTTCTTTTAATAAGGAAAATATTTCAACAAATATTACCTCTCAGCAGACTCTGTCTGCTATGTATGCATTGCATCAATAGTAGTGTCAGAATAATGTTCTAATCATTCAATAACACACAAATAAATGTTGATATTTATTGTAGGTATTTACAATAATAGGAAATATACAACAGTTTATATGTAAAGATTTGCATCTGTTACAGCAGGTGAATTACGAAAGTTTTATTATAAATGATGCAACTGGTGCTTGGGAAGAATTCTGCCTCCCCTTCCATACCAGAGGTAACTTTCATCATGTACATATATGATGATGTCAGTAGCTAGAAGCTTCCTGCTCTAGGTTTGAGCATTTCTTACTGATTCTACCACAGTTGTCTGATATTGTCTAATAGCTCTCTCAAATGGACTTTCTTTATATAATCAGATTCCTTTATCTTACTGAAAACAATTAGACTTACTGTCCTAGTTCTTCAATTAGTCTCTTTGTGCTATTGGATATTTATTTTCTTTCATTGTTATGTTATTAGTCAACTATATTTGTAAGTTCAGTTAAATCTTGATAACATTACAGTTTAAACAAGTTTATTATTTGATGTTAAGACATTCTCTCCCCCTCACAAAAATCAGCTTTCGAGTACATAGTCCATAAGATTGTTCATTGGATGTCTAAGTCATTTTGCTTCATCTTTTGACCTGGTTTCATTAATATTAATTCTTCTATAGACTTGCTTTCATCATCATCAGGTCTAGTTTTAATATCTGGTCTGGTTTCATTATCAGGTCAAAGTTCTACATGTGGTCTTAACTGATTTTTATGTTTGTGGTGTTGTTTTCCATCTGCTGAAAATCATTTGTTGGGTCAATCGAACATATGGCTCAATGCTTGATACCCAACTATATTCAGAAATCTCATTTTGCTTTTATGATAATGCTAAGTAAACCTGAGGATTATCAGCTTAATACTAAGAGTCTTGTGAAATAGCAGTTTAGCTGGGAGGGGCAAGGTGTCTGTAACTATGCTAAGTGTAATATGTTATATTGGGGGTTCCAAGTACCTGCTTGTGGTGTTGTTTTCCATTTGCTGAAAATCATTTGTTGGTTCAATTAAACATATGGCTCAATGCTTGGTACCCAACTATATTCAGAAATCTCATTTTGCTTTTATGATAATGCTGAGTAAACCTGAGGATTATCAGCTTAATACTAAGAGTCTTGTGAAATAGCAATTTATCTGGGAGGGGCAAGGTGTCTGTAACTATACTAAGTGTAATATGCTATATTGGGGGTTCCAAGTACCTGCTGTAATTTTTTAAGAGCTTTTTTCTTTTTGAACTAATCTCTTAGTCTGACTAATGTTCTGAAAGTAAAATAGTTAATTAGACACTTGTTCTATATTATTGTTGACCCATTATTACTTTAATAAATTTGATGTGAAGGTTGTTCGGATTATCTGTCATTGTAGTTTTAGATAGACCTTGAGTTTCAAGTGGTCTCTTAAGTACTTTAATGGATACCGTGGCATGGAGTGATGATAATTCAACCACCTCCAATCACTTAGAGTTGCATCTACAACCATTAATAACATTTTCCCTTCCAGCATGATCAATAAAAAATTTTATCCAGAGACTCTCAGAATCATGTCATTGCATGTTGATTGGAGGACCTTGGACTCAAAGTTAAAATTTAAGGTAGGCCATCAGATGTAGGATCAATCTACCATTTTTATTTTTACAATCATTGGGTGATTACTATGCAAATCTTTTATTATTTAAGAATATCCACCTGGAAGAATTATTATTCTTGATCTCCAGACAATACAATTATTTTTTATTAAGACTTCCAGTCCATGTATCCAATAGGCTGGATACAGTTTTTTTGGTTTTTGTTTGTTCAACACAGATAGTTCCATTTAATTAATTTCTGGAATCTGGAGTTATCGCTCGTTCATTGAACAACTAATTTACTGTTTACTGGTGCATTTGCTTCTAAATCTTGGATCATATTATTTGATTGACCTTTGCATGTAACAAACTTAAGGCACCTATGAGGCATTTCCTAAATATATTCAACATTATAATCATATTATGATAAGAAATTGAATCACATCAGCATGCATGGGGAGGCATAATAGGCAAGACCTTTGTGTGGTGTAAATATTACTTAATGCCATCTGTCATTGGTTTGAAAAATTACCATATAAATAACGTTTTTTATGCTGGTGATCAGAGCTATTGCATCTCTCTCTATCTGTGCATAAATTTTTTCAGTTTTAAATAACCGTTTTGTTCTATCATTATTTTTATCAGACTTCAACTCATGCAGGTGTTCATCACAACTTAACATCAGCACGTTTCTGGATCATAGGGTGACTGACGTAATATATCAGATTCTACTTTTTGAAAGCTCTGTTATGCTTAATTTTCCACTTATTTGGTCAATAGTTTAGCAGATTTTGTTTTATGATGGAGAAAATTCATAATAATTAATAAGGTCAAAAAATGTTTGGAGCTTTCTTTTGTTCATATGAGAATGTTTGTCTTTTTAATTGCTTTATTTTTTTTGTTTTATTACACATATGCCTTTTGCATATACTTTATATCTCAGAAATTTAAGCTCTTAAGCACCATATATGCATTTTTAGACACATTTTAATACCCAAGGCTTTGAACTTATCTAATAGTTTTTTGGTGAATGCCCAGAATTGTTTTGGATTCTTAGATACCAACAGAAATTATCAAATTATAGTAATATTCCAAATATTTTGGCAGAAAGCTGATTGAATACTTGCTAGAATATTACTGATGATGACCTGATATTCCAACACCACATAGTTCATTTTAAATAAAATATTGTGGATGATGATTGCTAATACTCTTGCTATTAGTTATCAACTGGCATTTTTTGTGAAGACCTTCCCCAAACAGTGTAGAGAGGATGTTTGACTGATAATGGATAATAATTGACTTATTGTTAATCATGCACCAATGATTACCACAGACTTTTATATCACCCTTGCCCTTATCAGATCAATTTCCACTTTAAGGCAAATGGCAAAGCTCACAATGACAAGTTATTGGTTTTACTTCTTTATTTAACTGAGACTGAATTGATTATCCTAAATACTGATCCAGTTTATCTATTGTAACAATATATAAATATGTCGTTACATTAATTTAAAATAAAAACTTAATAAAAGTTCGCAAATAAAAGTAAAAAACTAAACGCTAAAATTAAAATATTGTTAAACGTATATATTCGCACAGATGCTAAACTTTAAAAATATTTCTTTCATAAACAAAAAAAAAAAAAAAAGTATTTGAACGTATTTTTTTTAATAAAAAAATACAAGGTTGAAATATAAAAATATTTTAATAAAAAAATAACGTAAGTTAAAATAAAAACAGGTATTAATTAATTCCTGTAATCTGTAAATGGAAATGATTGTTTATTAATTATCTAAAAGCTGTTTAATTAAAAGGTCAGATGAAAGGTTAGATAAGAGAAGAAAGAGATTTTAGCTTGACCAATGAAAGCAAATAAAGGCCCGGACCATAACGAAAAAACAGAACAGTGACGTTTTTGTTCATGGAATCCATAGGAGGACTATAAAAAGAAAAAATTTTGAGTTCCAGTTTTTTTTTCCAACTTGATTTGATGACAACGGTAAGACGCACTTGCCGGTTCTCTCTCATTTTTTTTGTTTAAAAAAAAAAAAAAAATGAAAAGACTGTGATACCAGAATGGAACCAGCTAATGCTACCTCCAGAACATTTTCTTCCAATGGAGACGCCGTGGGAATTGCCAACAGGAACCTGGACTCTTATACTGTAAGCTATATTGACATGAACTCTAAATTTAAAAAAATAACTAGGAACTTTCGTTCAAGCTTATGAACTTCTATCTGACTTTTAAGTTTTTAAATCAAATTAATAATGTTTAATTTTATATGTTTCCCGATTGATAAACATCATTTCCATTTTTTTTTTCCTTATTGTAAAGATTATTTAAATGTATGAAATTTAAGTTGTTTATAGATGCTTGCATGGATTCGTTTGCGGTTAATTATATTTTGGTTTTCATATTTGATCAAAATATATAGACATTCGATAAATAATGATACCTTATGGTGAGTATCTAAAATGTATTTATTCGGATGTCTTTTAAGTTATTGGTGACAACGCAAGTATCTTATGGTGAATACTATTGGGTTACTTATAAGTTTCCCTCTGCGATTGTCGGTATCAATAATTTTGTATTTTGATCGTTTATGTTTATTTTGAAATGTTTTTGACCGTGGAATCTATGTAATCGATCTATACCCAACATTTTTAAACAAATCTGTGCGAACGTATTTAAATGTTAAAATTAAGTCGGGCGTGAATGGCTATATAGTTTTGTAAAGTTGTATTAAGGGAGGGTAATCTTAGGTTATTCATTTCGTAGTTGAATTGGTTCAATGGATTGGATATATTTGTGTAATTAGTAGATGTAGTATGAGGTCCGCTACGGGCAGGATTATAGATATACGCCACACACCCTCTGTTTGCCTATGGATGGGTTTGTAAGTCAGCAGAAGACTGCAGTCCATTCCTATGGAGTTTTTTGTTTATTGATCTACTTGCCAACAGATGTCACATTCCTGTTGGTGGAGAGTCAATGTCTTCTCTATTTCTACTTATTGTTCAGATGTACATTCCTGACAATATAGTATTTTGTGTTGTCGTATCATGCTACATTGAATACATGAATGTATCAGATGGATTGGCGCCAGTTGATTGCGAAATTTGTTGCCTAAGGGAAGAATATTTTCCTTTCAAATGCAGACCTATGTAGTCCATTCATACTCAACCCTCTAAATAAATAGTAAACTCATTATTTGCAATCTACTTAAATTTAGAACTAAAGATCAATATAAAATCTAAAATGTTAAACTTATTCCTCAAAATTTAAATGTTATTTTATATGTGCGTAAATAAATAGTTTTATAAGTTAATTTCTGGCAGTGGCTTTTATTCTTTTATATTTAAGATATAAAATTTATAGATTTTTATCTCTGCGTCTCCGCTGAGCTAGTGACTTGGGCTAACGATCGGAATATTTAAATAAAGTGGAATCTTAACAGCGCGTATCTGCCTACTTTATAATTTTTTCTAGGCTCAAATGCCTAGATGGCGCCCTGGTAGTTGCAGATATTGTTTTTGCGGTTAGATTCGATCTTCACTTTCATTTCGATCGTTATACTATTAAATACAATTTAGTTTATTTTTTGTGAACTGATTCATTTTAATCACTGTGTAGTTCATGAGTAAACCAGTCATGGTCTAACAGATTGTTATCCTCATCAGATGACACAATAAGAAACCAAAAAAAGTTTTGTTAGGCATTGTAACTTTACTTTTGCTCATCTAAGAGTGGAATTCGTTGCCATGGTAATCGGTAATCATTTTACTGCTAATTTGCAGTTGATGATTAATTTTTTTTAATGACAGCTCATGTATATTTTGATACACTGGACTGAGAGCAGCTCCATTGTTATCAATTGAAATTTGGGTTTGAATACTGAATCAGTGCTTCTCAGTTTATTTATGCAAGTATTGATTTTGCTGGATTTATCACTTAGATTTTTTTAGAATGGACTCTCTTAATCTCTTCTGGTCATTTTACTATTTTTTAAAGCACACAGCTTTGATAGGCCCAAGACAATAACTGCAAACTGCACACCTATGTGAACATTTGGTTTGTAAATGTAAAGGTTTGTTATAGCTATAACAAACTTTTGTAGCCAAATTTGTCCAATTTTCTCTCACAGTTTTTAAGACCCTCTATTGTGATCTGATCGACTAGGTATTCATTTGTTCAAATTTAATTCTGGTGTCAGCTTTCTTTAAAGGAGCCACATGATTCACTATAGATTCATCTAGAATATATAGGAGACTGCAGAATCAAAAGTGATGTTTGGGTCCATTACTTTTAATAGTTGATATTTTTGACAGCCCCTAAAGGCAGATTGAAATAAATTTCCAACTATTTTATTTTATGAAATTTATCTTTATTTTTTATTATATTTTCACAAATTTCAAATTATTTTTTAGAAATATAAGTTTACAAATGCAAATTATTCTTAAAAAATAATAATATTTCAATTTTGCAAATATATAAAAAAACAAAGCTATAACCCAATCAATCTAATTACATAATGAAGAATAACCTTTTTTATTAAACACATTTGATAAATATATTTGTTTTCACTCACTTTCTAAAACCTAAATGAATTATTGTTTAGATTAAATAAGCTGATAAAATTATATTTAAAATTTTACTCATGATTATTCAAAAATGACAAAAACAAATCTGCTCTTGTGAACATCAGTGTGTTCCTTTTCAGCCAATCACTAGTTGTGATTATTGAAGTCACATGATCTTTATTTAAAAGTAAATATTTTTGAATAAAAACTGAATCTAATATTATTATTTTTAAAAAATAAATATTACAAAATATTCTGTCAAAATATGCAAACAATTATGGAAAATATCACATGATCTCTATTTCTTATATTAGCGCATTCCTGTTATTAAAACAGGCAAAACTCTCCTTACAGTAATGCCACTCAGTGCCAACCAGAGTAATCAATGTATATTTTCATTTTCAAAATCTAACAAAAAAAACCAAATCTGCTCAGGAGCTCTTGCAAATGTTCTCATGCAAAGAACACAAAACAAAATCATTAACATTTAATGGCTGATTCATAATACTGACATCTTGACATTTTTTAATTGATAGGTCAATATTATTTTAGTTCCACTTTTTGCCAACCAAAAAATGAACATTAAAGATAGCTTCAAGAGAGTGAATTGAAACAACAGTGCCATTAGTGGTGGTGACACATTATCATATTCAAATCTTAGAAGGGATTAATATCTTGATCCTAAAACTATGACCTTTTATTCTACTGATGAAATAATCTTTCAATACTTCATTTAGACAAATCTTTAAAATAGAAGTTCAGGAAATGTTGCAAGCATTATCATATAAAAGTAAGAATATAGGATTAAAGGTAAATGTTAAAAAAACTGAAATAATGTTCAGCGAATTTTCTTAAAATAAGACAATAAAGTTTGATAATGATGACTTAAATAATCTCCATTTACTTTTATTCACTTAGCTTCCATTTTAATTCACAAAAATTTTATAAAATCTTTTAGAAATATGGAGTCACACACTTTTTTCAATATTAATCTTTTTAGTATTTTTGTTATCTAATCGATGCTGTTACATTTGTATAAATATTCTTCAGAATATGGAAATATCCTGGATCTATACCTTATTTATCTAATGCTTTATAATCACTGAAGAAATGCATAAGCCTGTTCACAATCTACAAATCCAATGCATAATGGTAACTCATATTCACTGATCCTTTCTATAACATTTCTCAATACTTGGAGATGATTCTCTATACTAAAACCATCTTTAAATCCAGCCTGTTCTTTTAGTTAATTAAAATCCAAAGTTCGCAGTAGATGAATTATAATTTATTTTAATAAAAATGTTGTATAGAAAAGACTGATAAATCTGTAATTACTAATATCTTCTTTATCTCCATTTTTAAATATTAATATTTCATTCTTCCGACCATTTGGTACATTTTATCATTTAGTATCAACTTTGCCAAAAAAAAATTATATTTCTTCACCTGCTTCTTTTAAGATGTCGATTATAATTCCATCATTACCTGGAGCTTTCTACTTCTTCGTAATTTTAATTGCATGTCTCATTTTTTTATTTAAAATCCTGAATAGTTGTAGGTGGTACTTTTCCTTATTCTTTATTATTATTTTTAAAATATAACTTCCAGTCCATAAATAAAACACTTGATAAATATCTTATTTCCAAAAGAATTATTTTATAAAATTTTAAAACAGTTTTACTTCTAGTTGTTAAACCAAGTAAAGAATCCTAAAAGGAGGAACAAAATATTATACATTTCTTGATCTTGTCTTCTATCTTTCAGAATTATTTAATTAATTTAAAATATTAATGAAATCTCCATTGATTATATGTGTATAGTATTTACTAATTAATTCGATTTTAAAAAAAGTTTTGTTGTGAATTTATCTGAATACCTGAATTTTTATGTTTTTCAAAGCAGATTTCAGTCATATGCATATATAAAAAAGAAAAGAAAAACATAAAGAGAATAGGAAGGCTGATGTCTGTTTTAATTTTAGTCAAAAGAGATGAAGATTATTTTCTCCCTCTGATTGGTGTTTTTTAATGTTGGAATATCATAGGTGCAAAAGAAGAACATTTTGTTCCAATTATTGGAATCAAAGATTGATACTTTTGATGTTCCTACTTTTGTTGATTCATCATTATTATCACTATCAGCTAATCACCCTCTGAATAACAACTGTATTTAGAAGTATATAAAATACTTCATAAAAGCTGTGATGGATTTATTCCTTATTGATAGTTAATCTTATTTCCTGAATACCACATCTAATTTACAGGTAAAGAGATCTGTTTGTTATTTTATTCAATAGAATGGATCAATAGCTTATGAGATTATGGAGCACAATTCATATATATATATACACACATACATTTATCAAAGAAAAATGCATATCAGGCATGACAAATATATAACAAGCATCCCACAGGTGGCAAATACAATTTTTTTCCTGACGTGAATGATTTATAGATATTTTTTTTAAATTCTTAATGTATGCATGGGTAAAGTTTTATTTTCCACAAAAGAAGCTAACCATACACTTATTGCTGGACTATAATTCCTTGTGTGAGCATTATTAAGTGGCCAATAGTTAAATAGCAGCAAATATATTACTGCAGCGAATACACACTATTTTTTCTCCAAGTTTCTTGTATGTACATAAATTATAAAGATATTCATTTTTAAAAATTATATTTAAAAAATGTCTTTGATTTTTGAATAAATTCATTGTACTTCTATTGAATATGGCTAAGTGAAATTAAAATCGAAAACTCTCAGAATTATACAGAAGAGAGACTGAAAAGTATGCCATAATCAACAAAGATAATAAACTGGTAAGCATTTTTAGTCACATACAGAATGTCATCAATAAATATATATATATTTTAAATAATGCTTTTATATATGAATTTTTTTTACAGTACAGGCCTCATACCTGCATTTCAATATGTAATATATAGGGGGTTTGAACTCAGACTTTCACACGACCCTCAACTATCTATGTTATCTCATACTGACACAGTTGTCCACAAACATGTTGAAAAGATGAATAGTCACCAATATAAGTATTTCGTGTTGGTCCAGATTATCATCTCTACACATATATACAATCAATGCTCAGCTTATATTAAGATAGCCAATCTTCATACTTTAATGGACAGGCTTCAATTCACTCCATCCCACAACTCTTCAGCCGTCCATTTCATTAAAAATCTGATGATGGAACGCTCAAAGCTCACAACCCCTATATATAATGCTTTTATATAAATAGTACTATTAAAGTAGAAAAATAACAAAGAACTCTGACTAAAAAATAGAAACAAACTGAATCTTGGTTAATTTGTCATTCTTGGAAAGCATTAGAGATCTTAAGAATCTAGACTTGTAAAACAATTGGAAAATTCAGGAATATTTTCATTTCAAAAAAGCCTTTGAGTTTCAAATCAAAATGACTTCAAACGCTCTTATAAAATGACAACATTCCTGCAATTTACAATTGTTTTATACCAAGTCTAGATTCTTAAGATTTCTGATATTTTCCATGAATGGCAAATTAACAAAAATTCAGTTTTTTTCTACTTTTTAGTCAGTTAGTATTGTTTACATAAAAGCATTATTTAAAAAAAAAAAAACAACTTTTTTTTAAATATTATTTTGTTAAAACTTAAAAAAAAAATCTCAGATGGAAAAAATTTCAAAAATATGGACAAACAGACAGAACCATGCCCAGACGTGGCAGGTTAATAAAAAAGCATAAATCATTCCTTGAAAAAAAAAACTGAAAAAATTTATTGCTTGATTTAGTTACTTATAAAAATGTTTAGTCAACTCTCTTAATGAGAGTTCAAATATAACTACTGCTAGCTTTTTTACCCTAATATAACTATTACACATGACAGAGAATACATGAAAGAAGCCTATAATGTGAAGTCATATTCTCTTTGAAGACAATTTGGAAATGGCTCAAAATATAACAAGTCAACAAAAAATAGATATAAATTCTGTTTTCTCTTTTGTCTTCAGAGTACTGTCATAATTAGATCAACAATTTTCATTTATTATTGTGTTGAGAATAATATCAAAGAAAAAGTGATCGTTTAATCACTAGCAGCAAAAACTAAGGGAATATGCATTTGCTGAAAGGCAAGGAGATCTTTTCAAAATTATATCTGCAATTATTATAGTTTTCAGAGTGTAAATTGAAAAAAAAGCTCTAGTCACTTAAGATATTAAGTAAAGAGTTCTATCATTGTATGTCAGTATGTTTTATGTTGAAAGCCAATTTCAAGTCTCTTCTATATATACTTGTGAATCATAATTTTCCAATATTTATTTTAAAAAACATTTTAGTTTGACATCTATATTACTAAAAGTGGTGAAGTATTTCATATAAAGAATTTGGCATTCAATGTTCAAATGACAAGTTCATAGTTCATCTTTATGAACTGTTGCATTAATTTTTTAATTTATAATCAATGAAATTCTGTAATAATTAAATTTGTATATGTTTTCTTCCACTAGAAAATTGATATTGATAGAACTGAATTTACTTCTGGAATTTCTATATTTATATATATACTGAGAATGCCAAAAATGTATATACATTTTAAAAAAATGTTACCTATGTATTATGTCTGAAGTTGAATTGAATACTGATAGCAATGTGCATTGTGACCTTTGCTCAAAAGATGACATATAACAGAGAAGGTAGTCAAAGAAAGTCACAGAAGCACGTTATTCAAAGAAAATGTGATTGTTTTGAAGTGGGATTTGAAATTCAAGCATGTTGTGAAAGCATAATGGCAATGTAGCTATGAGTATGAATCAGAACCTTCAACATGTCTAACAATTTTATGCATTCATAATAAGTTGTGCGCATGAGACATGAGTTAGCAGAACAAGCAACAGCTCCTTCCTAATGCAGCAAAATGAAAGTTTCATTCCAAAATTATTACCTGCCCTGAATGAAGACAAGCCTGATTGATGACTGCAGTATTATAAATGGTTCCAAAACATGGCACAAGAGTGTGGGGAATTTGTGACATAAATGGTTTTGTCTGATGAAGCATAATAACAGTGAACTGACATAATTGTGTGGTTTGATCTCTGAAAAATCCACATGTTCATGTGACAAAGGAAATCATTTTACTGAGCCTCGACATCTGATATAGACTATCATTAAGGGTACTAATTGAACTATTACTTTTTAAAGGTACCGTTACTGATGATGGGAACCTAGACATGCTACCCACATCCATTTTACCTAAAATTCATACACTTTTTAAGTATAGAAGTCATATATATATATATATAACTCTATAAATAAATATTTGAAAATACAGTAATTAAAAAAATTTATAAAGGAATATGCGATATAGCATTTTATGCACCACTTACATTAAATAAATTAATAAACAATTCAAAAGATAAAACATTATTGACAAATAAAAATTGTATCATTTACAAATGGACATGTAGGTGTGGTAGTGAATATATAGGTGAATCGAGGTGCACATTGGAAAAAAGAACAAAAGAGCACATATTATTGCTTAAAAGGGTTCAAAATACGAAACAAAATTTTAAAAATATTGCTTAAAAGGGTTCAAAATACGAAACAAAATTTTAAAAATAGTGAGAATTTATCAGCTTCTGTTTTTTATGACCATAATGAATCATGTATATATGGTTTTGATTTTGATTATAACAATGTAAAAATATTGGAAACTGAAAGTAATAACAATAAAAGAAAAATTAAAGAGGCGATGTTAATATATAAATACAAGTAAAATTTAATTAATCAGCAAGCAGCAAACGTTAAAATAACAGAATTATGGGAAAGTTGACATTTTAAATGTGATAGTTGACAAAGCTACAACGTAGTGAAAGCACTGCTAAGTTATAGTTATACATATAATTTTTATTAACTTTTAATTACTGTATTTTCAAATATTTATTTATAGAGTTACATATATTATTTTGAAGAAATACAGACATCGATTTGTAATATAAAAGTGGACATATACTCTATTATAAAGGCACATCTATTGGAAATACAAGTGGAGTAGGATTCATTATAAATAAAAAGTGGAAGAACAATATTGTGGAGATTGATGGTGTATCAGACAGAGTTGCAAGATTAGTTATACAACTTAATAGCAGATACCAAATGCAGATAATTCAGGTTTATGCCCCAACAAGTTCTCATAGTGATGAAGTAGTAGAAGATTTTTATATGGATGTACAAAAGGCTTTTGATCAGAGTAAACAACATTTTAAAATTGTTATGGGAGACTTTAATGCTAGAATTGGTAGACAAATGAAAGATGAAATTGCTGTAGGTAATTTTGGTTATGGTAATAGAAATGAGAGAGGACATAGACTTGTGGAGTTTGCAGAAGAAGAAAAACTTTATATTATGAATTCATTTTTTAAAAAAAATGTTAAAAGGAAATGGACATGGAAGCATCCAAATGAAGATACAGCAGAATTGGATTATATTTTGACTAACAGGAAATACATATTTCAAGATTGTAATGTTCTTAATAAATTTAACACAAGAAGTGATCATCGATTAGTAAGGTGTAAGTTACGTGTTAATGTAAAACTAGAGAGACAAAAATTATTGAGAAAAACAATATTTACAGTTGATATTCCTAATCTTCAGAAACATTCTAATGAATTTAAATTAGAACTTACAAATAGGTTTCAAATGTTAGGAGATTTTGAACATGATTCATATTTGAATGAAATTAATATGAAAATAACTGATACACTTTTAAAAACTGCAACAAAGATAGCTGGTAGAAAAAAGCAGCAATTGACTAATAAAATTTCTACTGAGACTAGAGAATTTATGAAGAAAAGAAGGAATATGAAGATATACAAAAATGATGTATTAAAAAGAATTGACTATCTCGAATTTTGTAAAATGGTACGGAAAAGAATTGAAAATGATATAAGAAAATATAACTGTGAAATAGCAAGGAATGCTGTAGAAGAAAATAAAAGTCTCAAGAATGTTAAACAACATTTTGGTATTGGTAGGAAATTTATATCTGCAATAAGAAAAAAAGATGGAATTATTACTAAAAAGAGAGATGACGTCATGAAATTGGTAGAAGATTTTTATCAAGAATTATATAGTAATAAAGAACAAGTACCTCCTATATCTATTACATCTTCCGAATTGCCCAGAATTTTAAATGAAAAAGTGAGACATGCAATTAAATGTATGAAGAAAGGAAAGGCTCCAGGAAATGACGGAATTATAATTGATATATTAAAAGAAGGAGGTGAAGAAATAGAAACAATTTTAGCAAAGTTATATACCAAATGTCTAAATGCTAAAGATGTACCGGAAGGAAGAATGCAGTAATAATATTAATATTTAAAAAAGGTAATAAAGAAGATATTAGAAATTACAGACCTATCAGCCTTTTATCAGTTTTATATAAAATTTTTACCAAGATAATTACAACTCGTCTACAGAGAACTTTGGATTTCCACCAACCAAGAGAACAAGCTGGATTTAAAAGTGGTTTTAGTACAATAGATCATATCCAGGTATTGAGAGAAGTCATAGAAAGGACAAATGAATATGAGTTGTCATTATGTTTTGGATTTGTAGATTATGAAAAGGCATTCGATTCTATACACATTTCTTCAGTGATTAAAGCATTGGATCATCAAGGTATAGATCCAGGATATTGTCATATTTTAAAGAATATTTATAAAAATGCAACAGCAACAATTAGATTACATAATGATACTGGAAAAATCAACATTGAGAAAGGTGTAAGGCAAGGTGACTCCATGTCTCCAAAACTTTTTACAGCAGTGCTGCAAGAAGTATTTTGTGGATTAAAATGGGAAACTAAAGGAATGAAAGTAAATGGAGAGTATTTAAGTCATTTAGATTTTGCAGATGATGTAGTTGTTTTTGCAAGTAATGCTTCAGAGCTGCAGGAAATGTTGCAGGAGTTAGCAGATGAAAGTAGAAAAGTAGGACTAAAGATAAATGTTAAAAAGACTAAAGTAATGTTTAATCGATTTGCTCAAAATATGAAAATAAAGATTGATTATGAAGAATTAGAAGAAGTTAACAGTTACAAATACCTAGGTCAGATTATTAATACAGATGGAAACATAATGGAGGAAATTAATCATCGAATTAAACTTGGTTGGAGTGCTTTTGGTAGAAATAACTTGATACTAAAAGGAAATATGCCTATGTGTTTGAAAAGAATGGTTTTTAACAAATGTGTTTTACCAGTTCTTACTTATGGATCTGAGACTTGGACACTTAATAGAAGAGCAATACAGAGACTTCAGACCACTCAAAGGAGTATGGAGAGATGTATGTTGGGAGTAACAAGAAGAGATCAAAAACACAATGTATGGGTAAGACAACAAACAGGTGTTACTGACCTTATTGAAAAAATTAAAAGATTGAAATGGAGTTGGGCTGGACATATTGCTAGAAGAAATGATAATAGATGGACAATTGAAATTTTAAACTGGATTTTAAGAGATTGTAAAAGACCCAGAAAGAGACCTTATGTGAGATGGATGGATGAAATAAGAAAATGTGCAGGGGTGTTGTGGAAAAGAGAAGCTAAAGATCGGAGAAGATGGATTAAACTTGGAGAGACCTTCATCCTGCAGTGGATTGATAATGGTTGATGATGATATATATATATATTGAAGCAGATGATCTGATGCTCAGATCCTGCTTCACAGCCCACATCCAATCTCCTACCACCTAACTGTATTCAAACCCGCCTTTACGCACGTATATACATAACTAATAATATATATTTCTTTTGGTTAGTATTATAACATAAATCACATTAACACGTATGTATTTTAATTTAGGAAAATATTTTATTTAATAATATTCTCATGTATATACGGGTGTAAATAATAAATATCTATATATTTCAGTGTAGGAGATTGCGAATAAATTAATAGTTATATATATATAAGGTATTATATATGAAACTTATTATTTTTTCATATATAATTTTGTAGCCAGAAATGATGCAATCTTGTCAAGAATCTCTCAAAAAACAATTACCTGGAAGACCCCTTAGATTAAAGTAAAAGATTACGAATTGGTAATAATAAAATAAACCCATTAGTGGAAATTGTTCACGCTAGCTTGTTTAAAATCATAAAATATATTTTAAAACAATCGTTTGAGAAACTGATAACAAACTTGCATTGTTTCAAACATCTTACTAGATAAGAGTATCCGGTCAAACTATTCCAAATGAAACGTAAGTGCTTAAACCACCTCAGGTCCAGCAGTAGTTGCTAAGTTACAGCTTCAAAATAAAAGTATATATACTGCTGGATTTGAATCCACAGGGAGGAGACCATTAAATAACTATGTTGCTATTCATATTCCATGCCAGTTTTGATTCTCACTCAATGTGTCGTCAGTAGGGGAAATTTCACCTTTTCCCTCCGTTCTAATATGCTGTTCGCATGAACGAAGCTCTGCATCCCATACCAATGAACTTTATGTATTTTTCCAGGGAAAATGAAATGCTAATTCTCAAATAATAATGCTACCCTAGATCTAGTGAAACAATACTGATGGACTGACTCCTAGTGAAATTGCTCTTCTAAATAAGCAAGGTAAAAGAACTTTGACCGCTTATAATCTGTAAATCCTGCCTTCTCTGTAATATTTATATGTTAATCACCTATTTTAAATGTCTTCAAAATATGTATTTGTATAACTCTATATAATCAATCTATATTAAGTCTCCTATAAAATGCTTTTCCTTTTCTTTTATTTCCAAGTGGCAAATAATTCTCATTTAGATTTATGTATGTATATTTTAAAATAAATGTCAATAGTATTCTAAAATCGCAAGAAGCATATAATTCATTTTCATTTCCCCACCCATCATTCACTGGGTAAATAATTTATAATTTGATCAAAACAAGTCTTATTCGACTTGTCCAGGTGCTCATGATTTTAGATAAATAAACTAATTATATTTTTATGTTTTCTGTAGAAAAACAGATTGACATCTGTTTTTCACATTTTCTTTCCTAAATAATGCGCTATCCTTTATTCTTAACTTATATTATATATGTAAAACCCATCTTAGCTATTACCACCACCCACTTATTTTGTAATAATTTATATATTTTCACAAGGGCATTGATTAACCAAAATTGAGATTTATTAAATGTATGGGAAGTAATGAATAATATTAAGTAACATAATGTAAAGGGGGATCTTAAGATCTTAGTTTTATATTTAAGTATAATTATTATCCATGTTTGCTTAATGAAACCATATCATTACGCTGAATATTTCATAATTTATGGGCAATAAATATGTTTCGATAATCTTTAATCTTTAGAATTATGTTTATATTATATTATTAAGCGTTATGTGCATAAAGGCCATTTCATTTATATATATGTTCATGCTTCTTTCTCACATGAAGGTATTCGCTCAGTCGAGCCCTATCGTCATTTTCAATGTCCTTAAACCAGGCTGTAAAAACACCCTGGGGACATACTTGGTCGTATGTGCATACTTTATATGGGGAGCAATCTGGGAAAACAGCCCAATAAAGTCGTTGCCGACCACTCTTCATCATCCATGATTTGCCTGTACTTCATTCCAGGGAATCTTGGACTCTTTCGTTCATCAAACCGACCCTGTCTACATTTTCAGAGGAAATCGGTCCACTTCGTTATTAAAAATTCATGAAGCACACACCGCTTTTCAGTGTCTTATTAGTCGCCCAGAAATAGTCATAAGCTGTAATGAGATGATTTCTTTAAACAGACATATTTCCATTAGTTTAATATACATATTAATGCGATAGATTTAGTATCGTTTATATAATTATTCATTACCCACCCCGCGCATTAATTATCTATAACTCCAATTAACCATAATATTGAATATAACCAAATGTAATATCTGCTTATAAAATTATCTTTTTAAATTAAGTAAATGCTCTTTTCATCTCTGGGGGTGTAATAGTATTCTAGTAATGTATTCCAATAACGCTAATTCATTAAATCACACATATATATTAATGGCATAGCCGCAAATCTTATGTTATCATTAAATATGAATCAAACACATATATATAATACTTACGAGGCTCATGTCAGGTAAATAACCTGACATAATTTTGTTATTAATAAATCTTAAATATATATATCAATCTCGAACCATTGCTTTCTTTTAGTTAAGTTAATATATTAAGTTATTACTTAAGCTCAAATATGACTAGATGATCTCCGCTCAATACATAATTAATATGCTAGGTCATGAGCCTTCATTGCTCATAAAATATAGCTAGTTATTAAGTTAATCTATCATATAAGTTTAGCCTAGAGTCTTTTTGTGTCTCCAATGACCAATGCCAGTGGTGAGAAGTAAATTAAGTCGATGTCATCGGGATTGTTGCTCATAATGTTATAGATCTGGGAAATAGGCAAATAGGGCAGAGTTCATGAGTGTTCCTGACCTGTGTATCTTGCACACAATTGGATTCAAGATACTTTTGCCTAGATGCTAGATCTTGTTACATGAACATACAAATCCGACCGGCACAATATATAAACATTCAAGCATAAAACTAAACTAGTCGATATAAAATCAAAACTACCCCAAATCCAAAATTAAAACCAGACCAGCATAAAAATAATATTAAAACACAACCTAAGGTTTCACTGCTACAAGCAGACTTCTCAAGTGTAAAGAACTACAAAAACTACACAATATATATAATATTAAAAACTACCCATAAATCCATTCACTTCGCATCCACCCTTAATATTCAAAGAACTCTTAAATAAGTTAATTGCTTCAGAATAATAAATTTTAATAATAAAGACTCTTTAATTCTTCTTTTGATTTCATTTCTCTCAAAGAAGACAACCTTAGCTTCATCAAAATCAATAGTGTGGCCTGTATCTTTTTCATGGACATACAAAACAGAACTAAGATATCTATTTTTAACTCTACTTTTATGAACCTTTATTCTTTCATTTAAACTCAAACTACTCTGACCTATGTAAACTTTCTTACCAAATAAACAAGGGATAAAATATACTACACCAGGAATAGTCTTTCTATCAAAAACTTCGTTTGTATTATTTAATAAATTATTCAATGTAACACCCCTTTTCTAAGCATTTTTTTTATTTCCAAACAATTTACTATTTCTACACACAATTTTATAAGAAGACAATTTAAATGGCAAAGAAATAAAATCATATTTTTCTTTAACCTTTACATCCTTACAAATATTACTATTAAATAAAATACTTTTAACAAACTTATCAGAGTATCCAACACTCAAGTAATCTTTCTAAAATTGATATTTCTGAAACAAAGCTACCCCACTAGAATTATTTAATTTATTATTCCTATGACAATAATTCCTTAAAGCAACTACTTTATGAGATACAGACTGATAGCTATCAGGTTTAATTATAGATGACTGCATAGTAAACAATTAGTTTCTACATTTCTAATCACCAAAAGATCTAAAAATTTTAACTTACCAAAATCTAACCCCCCTCCTTCTAACACAAATTTTATAGAAGGATCAAAACAATAAACTCATTTACAAATTCCTTCAATTTATCATTCTCAACTACAAATAAAAAATCATCAACATATCTGACAAATAATTTTACATATAAACAATTCTTTTTAATAATAATTTCCTCTTCCATAAAACTAATATAAACTGAACATACTAAAGGAGAAATAATATAACCTATTATCCACCCTTCTTTAATCTTATAAAAATTACCTTTATAAGTAAAATACATAGAATCTTCTAATAACTAAAGCAAATCTTTAATTACCTTAATTTTATTTTTTGATAAAGAACTTTTCTTATAATTGAATATTATTTATTAATACAGTAATTAATATATATAAAGTATAACTTTAAAAATTTTATCCACTTAGGAGCGCTTTCAACTATTCTCATAGTCTTTGTCAACTAGCACTTTGAAAGACTAACCTTCCCACAATTATGTGATCTTAATGTTTGCTACCTGTCTGTTAATTAAGTCTTGTTTGTATTTGTATATTAGCATAGCTTTCTTTATTTTCCTTTTGTTGTTATTTTTTTCAATTTGCAATATTTTTACATTATTATAATTGAAGTTAAAACCATAAACACATGATTTATTATGGTCGTAAAAAATGGATGCTGAAACATTATTATTTACTTTGCAATTTTGTTTCGTTTTCTGAACCCTTTTTAATAACAGAAAGTGCTCTTTAGTTCTTTTTTCCAATGTGCATTTCGATTCCTCTACATATCTGCTACCACATCTATACATCTATTTATAAATGATGCAATTTTTATTTATAAATGAGGTTTTATCTTTAGAGTTATTTATTAATTTGGTTAATGTAGGAGGTGCATAAAATGCAATGTCACATATACCTTTATAAATTTTACTTATACAATTTACTTGATCATTCGAAATATATGGTATTGATATACATATTTTTTATTAGCAGGAGAATCAATATAATTATTAATATTTTTATTTTTATTTCGTATTAAAATTTTTAATAACATTATATATATGATTATAATTGTAGCCAACATTTAACAATTCATTCAAATACATTTCAATATTTTTAGCTTTATCTGATGAATATTTGCAAAGACTATTATTTCTAAATAAGAACTTTAAACCTGCCATTTTATATGACATTGGCACTCTTGATTTATATGAAATATAACCTCTTTTTATTATTGGTTTAATGGTCATACAGTAATCCAGCTTACATTGATCTCTAATTATTTTAAGATCAAGAAACTGAACGCACATTGAATTTTCATCTGATTTTATCCATTTTAAGCCATTTAAATTATTTAATTCTTTAAACAACTCTTTAATTATATTTGGCCTGCTTCATACAAAAACATCATCAGCATATCAATAATATATTGTAATGGAGTATTATATTCCGTTACATTATTTTAAAATGAAAATAAAAAGATCATAAATAAAAATTGATTTATTAAAAAGAAAAAACTTAACTTAAAAACTGAAATTTAAGAACTGTTTAACGTATATATAGATCACATGATGGACAACTTTAAAAACTATTTTAAAAAATAAAAATATTTGAAAGTAATTTTTTTGTAAAAAAAAGTAAATATATTGAACCAGATTGAAATCCGGTTCAATGGTGTTGTTATTAAACAAAAAAAAAAGAAATTTATTAAGCTTTTAATTTTAATTAAATGTAGATTTTAAATTTGCAATATTATTTAAAAAGAATGCGTGTATCCAAGTATACACGCGTTTATATGTAAAACGGATTTTTAAAAAATATTTATCGATTTATTTTAAAATAGTTTTCATATACCGCCTGTTTTTAAATCCGTTTGATTTAAAAACAAGCTGGCTAGCTAATTGCATTCCTGTTGCTTTTATTTTAATTATTGTAAACAATTTTGATAGCGGAGATTTGATTTTTATGTTGTTGTTTTCATTTCAATAAACCCTGGGTGGAATTCTTAGATAGATTGAGTGGGAGATTAATATTTGCCCTGCCTCAGGCATAGAAATTGGACAACAAGTAAAGTGTTTCGCGGGAAATGGAGCATCGTATAAATAGCCCCGAAAATTTGGAGTGGAGTTAATTCATTGTTCGCTGTTTATCAAGTGAGAATTTATATCAGTGTGGACATTTAATTTCTTAAAGGACATCAGCTGTGATTAAATACTTTTGCCTACAACAAAATGAAAAATTCTATACTTGTTACCACCACCCAAATGGCTTGCTAACTCCACAAAAGCCGGATCCCTGACTTCCAAGTTTGCTCCAGTAATGCCTTGAACACCTAAAAGAAGCCGGAACCTCTTTACATCTACCTTGCTGCCTAAAGAACCTAAAAATGAACTTAAGTAAAAGTGCACACTCTACGTGAACATTGCTTTTACCGAAAGGTAATTATTTTCGTTTTTATTCTTCCCAGAGTAAATTAATTCTCATTAAATCTCCACTCAATCTAATCATAAATATGTCTTCTTAAATCAATATAGCCTCATATTTAATATTTGCTGTGTTTTGCAATATTTTTATAGTGTGTCTTAGAATCTTAGTTTTAAGATTCTAATTTGCTTTCCGTTTTGTTTATTGGAGAGTGACAAATGAGTTTTATATTTTATACCTCACTTTTATAAATGCTTTAGCAGCCTCGTATATATATATATTTTATGCTTACCTGTAATTATTTAGTATTCAATAATTAATTTGTAATTTTATACTCTGTGTTTACCCTAGTGCTTAACCTCCAAAAATCTTTTGGCTGACGACTTTATTGTCTGATTTTCGCAGGTGGAGATTTCGTTTCTAAGATCTCTAAAAGCGGAAATTAGAATTGTGTTTTTTCTTTGTAATTTTATAAGTCATCAGCAGGAAGATAAAATTTATCCTTTCTTAAATTACAGGTGAGCGATACTTTCATTCTGCTAAAGTGTTTACAACTTTTAAGATTTTCGTACTCCATGCACTCTCCGATAGATTCATTTGTGTATTTATTACGTGTGCTTTAAATTTATCAGAGCGTGTACTCAGAATTTGTTTGTAAGTTTATTTTCTTTTTATTATTTGCTGGGACAGACGTAACTGTTTTTCTAATCATTTACTTGTCTCTTATTGAGACCATTAATTATTAATTTTAAAGTAATTTTGACCAATCGTTTGGCTGGGATTCACCAGTTTAATTGTTTCTTCATTTCAATGATATTTTTCGATTGTTCTTGGGGTGGATCAATTGCCGTTATTTTAAACAGTAATTGGTGCAGTTCATACCGATATAAGGACATTCAAGATCTGACCATGTTTAGATCTCGAACAGCTCATTGGCACTGGTTCTTTGATCTATTTCAAGGGCATATGGTTTAAGTATCTGAAAGGGAAAACCAGTGATTAAGTGAATCCTCTGCTGAATGAAATTTGCTTTCTCCCTTTTAACTTTGTTTATTAGAAGATCAGTCAGTCTGTCATAGCTTTGCCTTTAGTATTTCTGGTACATGCCTGAGTTAACTCACATTTATTATGTCATAAACTTATATTTAAGAATTTATTTTCTCATAATAAAATTTATGAAATATGTTTAAACTTAATTTGGCTGACGTTTGTCTTTGTGCTTTTGTCTCAATTGTCTAAACAATTTAAGATCTCTTGTTTCTCCCTGAGTCTAGTCGGTGCAAACCATCATCATCATCTATTCTGATTACAGTAAACATTTTCCATGTGATGTGATGTGATGTATTATGGCTTATCCTTAAATGAAGTCAAGAATATCTCAGCAATTATGCCCAGATAAACCTGTTAGCCACTTTCTTTTACATTCTCCACTCTAAATTTACCCATAATCTGCTCTATCCCATTTCCACAACATAATTTTTGTCAACTCTATAACCTCTGTTTCAGAATAGATTGATAGACGAAATTAAAAGCTTTTGTCTGGCACAATATAAAGATTTGATATTTTTGGAAATAGAAATAATGTTGATTACTATAATCTTAGAAAATGAAAATGATTGTCTTATTAATTAAATGATTGTTCAAAAGCAAACTGGCCCTTGAGGCATTTAAAATAAATTAAAGGGCCAGATAAAAGAGTACAAAGAAATTAAATGACCAATGCAAACACTAGAAATGTCAGCATGGACCGTAATTGAAACACCAGAGGATTAGTGATGTCTTGCCAGTTGAATCCAAAGATTGGATGATAAGAGATTAATAAAAATATAAAAGCAAAATTATTATTATAAGTGTTATCTGAGAGCTGACTATGAATATATCATTATAACTAGCTATATTGCAGATTTTCATGATGTGGAAGTCTGCAATAAATTTAATTTTTCAGACAACCAGCTGAGACCTCCCTATGACAGTTAGGGACCAAAAAGGAATGGCAAGTAGCGGCTTTGTTTTTAAAAAGGAAGAACAAACAATCTACATAAGTGATCATGAAGATGGATCTCAAAATCTGCAGAATTCGTAAAGTATAAACTTTTACCAATTGAACTTTCTTTTAAATAATTACCGTATAACGTCAATAAGTAATCAATCCAAAAAAAAAAAGTAATATAAATGAATGTTCTCTTATCTGACCAAGAATAGAACTCTAAATCAATTATAAATATTTGTTTTTATATACGTTTGCTATTTCAATCATTTCCATTTTTTTTAATTTAATTATTTATATTTGTATTTAACTAGGTTATTTATTTCTATCTGTTAAATAAAATGTATTAAATTAAAAAGTTGGGTGTAGATAGCTGCATGGATAAAGATTAATAACTGTAAATTCATTTATGTTTAATTTAAGGGATTTTAATTTCAGGCTATTTGTTTCATAGTTAGGGCAATGCTGGTGGAGGGATATATGGGTGTTTATATTAATGTAATGTGAAGCGTGTTTAGCATACAGGGAAATGTGACTAACTGAATGCATGACCCCAAAGAGGCAGTCATATCATTGAAAGGGTCGCAGATGTATTTCCTGCGCCATTGACCCCTTCTAGCTCTATGGACAGGGATTGATAAGATGGCAGAAAGACTGCTCTCCCCCATACATAGCACTCTTTAAAAATAATTATATACATGATTCCTTAGTCAGGCAGATGCACTTTCCTGTTCTGGACATGGATCATTTCCTTCAAATAATATCACGCTGTCAGATGCACATTCCTGTTGGCATGGTTTTATGCTAGCATCTTCATATTGCATTAGTTGCAAATATATATCTGGAAGCTGACATTGGGTTGGCTACGAACTTTTAGTCTGAGATTGAATGAATGTTTTGATAAGTTTTAAGTGGAAAAAAAATCTATGTAGACTATCTATGCTTGACATGCTAAAGTAAATAAAATTTAAATATCCATCTGTGCAGTCTATTTAAATAGTAATGTGAATTTAAAATTAAAAAAAATTATTAATGTTAAAATCTAAAAAAATAAATTTATTCCTCAATTTTAAATGTGCGTCAATAAAATCTATTTGTGTGTTAATTGCTGGCAGTGGCTTCTTTTATTTTATTGTTTTAAATATTAATATATTTTGAGAATCTAAATCTATTGAAACTTATAAATGTTTAAAATCTCTGCTACTCTATGAGCTAGTGACTTTGGGCAAACGGTCAGAATAATATATATAAATTTTTTTTTTTAATATTAACTTACGTATCTGCCTACTATATAAATTTTTCTAGGTTCAAATGCCTAGATGGCGCCCTTGTAGTGCAAATACGTTAAAGGTCCATTTCAATGACCATTAAAATATAGTAATATTTTTTTGATAATTCATCAGATAAAGCTGAAAATATTGAAATGTATTCGAATGAATTGTTAAATGTTGGCTACAATTATAATCATATATATAATGTTATTAAAAATTTTAATACGGAATATAAGAATAAAAATATTAATAATAATATTGATTCTCCTGCTAATAAAAAATATGGATATCAATACTATACATTTTGAATGATCAAGTAAATTTTATAAGGAAAATTTATAAAGGTAAATGTGACATTACATTTTATGCACCTCCTACATTAAACAAATTAATAAATAAAACCTCATTTATAAATAAAAATTGCATCATTTGTAAATAGATATGTAGGTGTGGTAGTGGATATATAGGGGAATCGAGATGCGCATTGGAAAAAAAAACTGAAGAGCATTTGCTGTTATTAAAAATGATTCAAAAAACAAAACAAAATTGCAAAGTAAATAATAATGTTTCAGCATCCGTTTATTACTACCATAATAAGTCATGTATTTATGGTTTTAACTTCAATTATCATAATGTAAAAATATTTTAAATTGAAAAAAATAACAACAAAAGGAAAATGAAGGAAGCTATGCTAATATACAAATACAAACAAGACTTAATTAACAGACAGGCAGCAAATGTTAAGATCATGGAATTGTGGGGAGGTTAGTCTTTCAAAGTATTAGTTGACAAAGATTATGAGGATAGTCGAAAGTGCTCCTAAGTGGATAAAATTTTTAAAGTTATACTTTACATTGAAACAATCAGATCTAAAGATTTACCTGTTTCATCTACTATAGTCATTGTAGTATATTTATTTGTACATTATTTCACTCCAAATTGTGTGTATTTCTTTAATTCAGAACTCTGAACTTGTGCTTTTTAAGAATTATAGAGTGTGTGCCTGTATAAGTGCCTATTTCTTTGCAATATAGATGCCAGTAATGATCATATATACGCACATATAGCCCTCCTTTTATTAAAACTGTAAACCTAACAGTCTGTGCAGCTTGAATTTACACAGAGAATTATACTTAAACTTAATAAAAAATCATTTATTTAAAATATTAGTCTTAAATATTCTTTTAAAATTATTTCAAGTTTATTCTTCATTAAAATTACAGATGTAAAGTTGTTTACAAGTTAATATTTGTTCAAAGTAATATTTCATTAAAGATTGGCCAGCTTGGCATTACTTAAAATTATTTCCAGTTTATTCTTTGTTAGAAGTACTGACAATAAAGTTATTTACGAGTTAAAACTTGCTTAAAATTATGTTTTAGTCAAAGATTGACTAGATTAGCATTTTCTTAAAATTATTTTAGGTTTACGATTTTGTTTAAAACTGCAGACTATAAAGTTGTTTACAGGTTTTCGCAGTTGACCAAAATAACATTTTACTTTAATTAGCCTTATAGCTAAAAATCAATTTAAAAATTAGTCGGTCATAAATCCTAACTTGACCATTTGGAGAAACCCCAAGAGAATTTCTTTAGAGGTGGTAAAAGATAATTGAGAGCATGAAGTTTGAAGTAAACAAATGACATAGTAAGTGCAGGAAAGAAATAGGGGTGTGTACTGAGTATAGATATAAAAACTTGTTTTTATTATATATATATATAAAGAGCCTGCTAATAGCTCTAAACAAGCTTTTTTTTTTTTTTTATGATAAATGCTACTAATATATATATATATATATATCACAGAGAAAATATTATTAAAAGTTTTTTATTGTTGCTAAGATGAGAACCATTGGCTAGTGGAAGATAGAGTTGTCATTTATCTTCCACTAGAGCTTCTACAAATGGTAACAGCAGCCATTGTCTTATCCCAAGAACCAGCAACAATCACCCTATAAGTATAAACTAGCTGTATAGATAATAATGGAGCCATGTCCAGAAGCCACTTCAGCTATAATGAAGCTGTACACAGAAAGCCACCCCAGCCATAAGCAAATTGTATCTAATAAATCAAATTAAAATAGTGAAGCTGCATCTACTGAATGGCATCAGAAAGCAAGAAAAGCCAGATTCACGTCCATCTATGGAGAATAGGAATCGTGCTCAGAGAAGCTACTCATACTTAAACTTTTACTAGAATCCCTCTCAAGAATTATGGTAAAGCATGCTAAAATATCATTCTTTAAAATAATTATCAAGCTAGTGCTCATTATGTTTCCTGTATACCTCTGCTATGTAAATGTAAATCTGCTATGTATCTTTGTTTTAAATTAGTCACATTATCAAATCTTGCTTGATCATCATTATCATTATTGTAATCTTACACATATGCATATGGGACCATAAAACTTTAGTGATAAGTGTATTAATTCTTATTAATTATTTAGATGTTATTTAAGTCATTCTTTATCATAGTTATGTTTGATTTATGCTAAAGTAATCAGAACGGAGTTTGGCGAATTATAAATTCTCAGAGAGATATATACATGCTCTCATTGCGCTCATTTGTTCTAAAGAAACAGACAACAGACAAACTCCCTTCTGTGCTTAATATTCTTTGCCAGTGATAATATTGCTATCCATAATATGGCCTAGTAAATAATTATAAATAGTATTTATTTGCTTTAAGTGAGAATGATTTTCTACAGTATATGTGCAATGAATATTTGGACCCATAATAACTTTTTAAAATATACTGTAAATCTATAATTATGTCTTAAGTAATACAGATAACTTTAAGCCAGATTCTAAATGTTTCCTTATAGTATAATTATTATGTGCTATTTCGGAATTGATTAATGGCAGTAACACTGCTAGTCGCTCCGCATTTTGCGTATTTAATGAATTAAAATGATTACATTAGATTTGCAGAGTGAATAGGATGCTCATTAGCAAATAATGCTTAGCTTCTTGCTATATTCTGTAGATATGTATGTGTCTGCATTGGGGTTGATTTAATGACAAACCGTGCCAGTTAGTTCGAACAGCCAAGTCGTCTTGTATTTGATATTTAAAAGAGACCAAAAGAGTCTCGTCCTTGAAGTAGCTGTTCAATCCTCTAGAGTAAAGAAGTCTCCTTTATTATTATAGCAAGCAGCATGGTACAAAGAACCATTTACTTGGTAATAAATCTTTATGAGCACACCTTCGAGACGCACTCCTTTATTAATATATTTGATATGCCATAGAATCTGAAGTGACCCTGTTCCATCAGTTCTGCCTGCCTTATTAAATATTTTCATCCTTGATATGAGCCAGAATCTGGATTAACTTGATTAATTTGTATCGTAAATTAGATGTAAACTTTATTGATAAGTAATATACCTCCCATATAGTATGATCGTGCTCTTTTTGCTAAGTTCTTGGCATATATCTAAGCATAAATCTCTGCATAACTGTGTATCATATTACTCATCCCTACATAATAAAATGGAAAATGGCAATGTAATGGTTAATTAGCCACTGTAACATTTTGTTTTATCGTATATAAAGCTAAAATATTAATCATATGTAAAATAACATTCACCTGCATGTGAATCATTTATACTCTCGAATTTTAATGTTTGCTACTCTGTATCACAAATGTATATTTATTTCCCTTCATATAAAGCTCAATTCTTAACCTGTTCATTCTATATAACTTCACCTGCATGTGATGGATTATGTACATTTTGTTTTATTAATTATGAATTTATATATTAAATTTTCTACAATATACCACCTCTCAGTCTCAATCCTTGCTCATAGTCTTTATGAATCACTAGTTAAGTCATTTAATGTTAGTTAAGGGGGGACAAGTCTCATGTTCTACCGATGTACTAGTAACGGAACTTGGTCAAGAAAGTGTTGAGTGTAGCCTCAGGCAGATTCACTAGTGTGGGATTTGGAAGCATGGGCGGGAGAGTTGAGTATGATCAGACATAGGGTGTCACCATTCCAACTTGGTCAGCCTGTTTCTCTTTTATCTGGACTCTCAATCTGTTGAGCAAATGTACAAACCTAACTGTTACAACATATATCTAATTACTGTATTTATAAATATTCAATTATAAGATTATGTATATTGATTTGAAGAAATACAGACATCAAATTATAATATTATATATATTGAGTATTACAATTTTAATAGTTTTTTTCTTTTTTAAAATGTGTATACATTTTTTGACATTATCTGTATATAAAGATTAAATTCATTGGAGAATTATTATGACTATCAAACAATGATATAAATAGTTAGAACTATAATACCCAAAATAATATATATATTATAACAGTCTGAAAAGAAGTGGAAGTTTACAGTCTTACCGTATCTTCCGACAGAGTGCCACTAGGTTTCTTGAACCTAGAAAATTTATAGAGTAGGCAGATATGCGCTGTTAAAGATCCAACTTTTATTTATTATTTTAGACCGTTAGCCCCAGTCACTAGCTCAGTGAAGACACAGAGATAATAATATATAACTTTGCTTAATTTGTATCTTAAATATAAAAAATAAAAGCCACTGCCAGTAATTAACACACAAAACATTTATTAGCGCACATATATAATCATTTAAAATTTGAGGAATAACATTTATTATCTTAGATTTTAATATTCACTTTTAATTTAAATTATTATTTTAAAATTTTAAACCATTCATACAAATGAATTTAATATTTTTTTAAGATTGTCGAGTATGAATAGACTACATAGATTGCATTTGAGAAGAAAATATTCTATCCCTTATTTAACCCTAGGCCAAAGGTTCACAGTCACACCGGCATCAATCCATCTGATACATCGATGTATTCAATGCAGCATGAAATATGACAGAACAAAAATACCATATTGTCAGGAATGTACATCTGAACAACATGGTTAGAGAAGACATTGACTCTTGTCCAAACAGGAATGCTACATCTGTCTGGAAAGAAAAACAATAAAAAAACTATAGGAAGGGACTGTGTTTTCCATCTTACTATTCCCTTCCATAGGCAAAAAGGGGGTGTGCAGCATATAATGAAGATCCTGCACATAGCGAACCTCATACTACATTTACTAATTACACCAATATATCCAATCCATTGACCCAATCTAACTACAAAACAAATAACCTAAGATTAACCCTCTCTTAATTAATTAATATAACTTTACAAATCTATATAGCCATTCATGTCCAACTTAAATTTAACATTTATATAAGTTTGCACAGATGAATTTTATAAAGTTTGTTTTTTAATGTTGAGTATAGATCGACCACATAGATTACACGGTCAAAAACATTTCAAAATAAACATAAACGATCAAAATATAAAATTATTGATGGAATTGCAGAGGGAAATTTACAAGAAACCCAATGGCATTCATCATAAGATGCCGCATTGACACCAATAGCTTAAAAGACATCTGAATAAATACATTTTAGATACTCACTGTAAGGTATCATTATTTACCGAATGTCTATATATTTTAATCAAATATGAAAACAAAAACATAATTAACCGATAATGAATCTATGCAAGCATCTATACCCAACTTAAATTTAATGCATTTAAATAATTTATACAATAAATATTAATAGAAATAATATTAAAAAAAGAATGGAAATGATTTTTAGCAAACTCACATGTATAAAAATTAAACAACAATTAATTTGGAAACTTAAGTCTGATAAAAGTTCATTTCAAAATTTAGGTTAGCTGAATATTAAAAGCTTGTCCAATCTTAATGAAAGTTCTTAACTACTTTTAAATTTTATCATTCATGTCTTACAGTAGAAGAATCCCGATTCCTAGTGCCAATTCCCATGATGTCTCTATTTGAAGTCCAGTCTGTTGTTCTGGAGGTGGCCTTAGCTGGTTCAATCCTGGTATTACAGTCATTTTATTTGAAATAAGTGAGAGAGTGGTGAGTGCATCTTATCGCCCTTCTCACGAAATCAAGCTGGAACTGTTTTAATTTGAATATTTTTTTCTTTTATAGTACTCCTCCAGATTCATTGAACATCATTTCCTGTTCCAATAATTTCCATTAAGGTCCAAGCAATTTGTTACTGCTTCTATTGGACATTCTATTTTTTTTAGTTCTCTTATCTATATCTTTCATCTGACTTTTTTCTATAAGAGCCCCAAGGGTTTGCTTTTCATTTAATTAATAAACACATCATTTCCATTTACAAAAATGTTTTATCTTTAGATCTTGTACTTTTTTATAAAAAAAAAGTACGTTCAAATATTATTATTATTATTATTATTATTATTATTTTTTTTTTTTTTTTTTTTTTAAAATAATTTTTAAAGTTTTGCTTCTGTGCAGATATATACATACATTGAACAACTCTTTAATTTTAGCTTTTAGTTTTTTATTTACGAACTTAAAAAATTTTTTTAATTCTAATTTTAAATTAATGTAACGGCATATACTGTTACAATATATATATATATTGGCACACATTTTGTTTCCCCTACTATGTCCCATAGTAGTAATTATTCTAAGTTTAAAACCAAACAATTACATGTATATCCATGTATATCTGTGTATAGTATGTATACCTAAGTACATTTCATATGTAAAATTTAATGCATGTCTGTGTAAACATTGTTATATATGTATGGAAACATATATATGCAAGGGAAAAACTGATTTAATAGTGTTACAGCATGATTATAATGATAAATATTTAATTTAATATAATAAATTTAGTCTTCATTCATTCAAATATCACATATATATTTCCAATTCCATGGGTGACCAACATACATATATAACAAAATGTTATGCAGAAATTATTTGGTTTCTAAAAATATTAAATAGTTCTTAGTAAAAAGATCACACCACACACACATGCGTGGACAAATATAAATCCTAAAATAACAGATTTTAAAATACACCTTGGTCAGACAGACGTGCTCATGCATCACTATTTTTTATTTGCTAGGGAATCGCTTTTGTCTTTACTAGGATATAAATGTTAAATTTAAAAGTTAACAAAGAAATGTTAAATTTAAAGATTAAAAATTAGAAGTTGTAAACAAGTTAATGGGTTTTACACTGTAAAACATAGCTATAAGCAAATATGGCAGGGGAGATCAAAAATCTAGTATATAAACCTCAATTTTCAGCACTCACTATCTCTCTTGTAATAAAATCTAAGCAATTGCCACTGGGAACTACACCCATTGAAAATTTAACATGAGTAGATAGGAAAGCCCCAACTATGCCATAATTCCCTTGGAAGAATGGTGACTTGCACCCATCTTGCAGGCTGCCCAGAAATCATTATCATGGTTTGGGGATGGAGGAGTTCAATCCTATCAGTTGTCAAGAAAACATCAAGAAACAGCAACCTATCCAGAGATATTGCCCACTACTATGCTGCACAGCTCAGCCTTTAGAAGAAATCGGAAATATCTTCATCTTAGAGCTCTACAAATCTTTTAAGCACTAATATTTAAAATCATATCACTATGAATGTTCATAGAATCATAATTCTTAAATAATTAAATCTTTATTAAAATAAATCTATAATGTAACTCTAAAAGCTTGCCTATTAATGTAATTTCTAAAATGAGTTTCTTAATTGTAATAACTGAAATAATTTATTAATTTGATCTTTTCTATAATCTGTGACCATGCCTAATTCATATTAATTATTTGATTTCATTTTAAATTTATGTAATATGCTATATCATCATTAAAGCAAGGAGAATTAATATAAATCTTTGGGGAGAGATGATTAGAAGCTATCCAGTAAAATGTTTTTGTTCTTTTTAACCAACATAAATCACTGCTTTGAAATCTATTCTCAAATATAACAACAGACTGCTACATTCTTGTTGTTGTATACATATATGTTTACCTAATCTACCATGTATTAGCTTGTTAGTGAAGTTTGCAATTAATATTATGTATTAGTTAAATAATGGCCAGAGATTATATCACAAACATATTTGTAATTATCAATAAAGCCTCAAAATATGCTCTTCTTTCCCTAGTTAATTATAAAGAAATATATACAGATTCCATTTATTAAAACTAGATTGCTATTAATGAACCCCTCTTAGAATGATTAGGATATGTTAATTTGAGAACTGGGTCAAGGTAGTTTCTGCGGAATGAAACTAGAGAATTTAGCGCATGTAAATTTGTCTATAATATATTATTTATAAGCATTACTAATGTGTTTTTACTAAATACTTTTGTGTATTATGCCTTGCTAGGCTCATGGTGACAGGTGACCCCATTATTTGGTTCAGACAACTAGACTCCTAAAACTGGAACATGAGGGTCCAGAACCATATTTTCAGCTGCTCCAACACACCAAGCTAAATGTTCTTTATTATGTTAGAAAGTCATATAGTCCAAGGGAACCAAGTACCAGGTACTGAATCCCATGAATAACTAACTGTATATTTATTCCATAACCTTTAATTTAGTATTTAGCACCATAATATCAGAAGCCTCACTACAGTAACCAATTTGTTCCACTCTATTAGATAACTTTGTCATTGGTCTGAACCTGGAATCTGGTTTGCCAAGGAAGTATGTATTAGAGCATATTAACTACTCACTGACAGTAATTTAGAATTAACAGCTTAATGCTTTATATTATAACATCCTGGTAATGTTTAGCTTACTGCTTGCAAACCTCGAGGATAATTGGCATAACATATAGGCATGAGTCTTGATTGCAAATAGCATACTCTTAAGTTTATATATATATACACACCTGGATCTCGTTTTACGCGATAGATAGGTTCCTCAGAAAATATGCGCAAACGAAATCGCACAATAATAGACGTAACTTACATTGAAAAAGAGAGGATGCGGTCTGTGATTTTTCAAAATTCGCATAAAAGCAAAGTACCAATGTAAAATTACTTTAAAATTCGTGCAAAAAAAAAAAAAAATTAGGAAATAAAATATGACTAATAAAAAATTTCAAATTTGAAAAAAATTGATACAAGACAAACTTTTTAAACTATTTTTTAACTATAATATTTAATTTTATTCAAAACAATATGTATTTTTATGCATACATTTTTTTATACACGTTTTAATTATTATCGCTATTTACCGGTAAACAAGTTTGTTTGCAAACTGGTTTTTGATTCTTCACAAGAGGAAATACAAGTAGCACCAACTTCACTCTCATGTTGTGTTGTTTTCTGGTGACAACGTATTTAGTAATTAATCTTTGAGATGATGATTTTATTAATTGTTTATGAACGCAATTTCCAGACATACAACCATTTAGCTCTCATTGGAATTTAAGAGCATGTTCGTGATTAGTGTCATTTATAAGAAAATAATTTGCCAACTGATTAGAAAGTTGAAGACATTCTCGAATCATTTTTGCAGTGAAAGGAACAGGTTCCACTTCTGTTTCATTATCTTTTTCTACATTTTCTTCTATATCTAAACTTTTATTTTTGTCTTTAATTTTTTAATTTTCAATTCCGTTTAAAAATCAAATTTCGTTTCACTGCTATTACTGACCTTTTAAAAATAAACTTGCGGACACTAAATGATTAATAATTAATTGATTACATTCTTTTTTAAAAAGCAAAAACAGAATGTGATTTAAAATGCAAAATTAACACGCACAATGTTTGAACAAATTTACATTATAATCTTGTAAAATTTAATGTGTGTATACATAAAATGTGGAAATCATGATTTTAATTTCATTATTGCATAAAATCTTACTATTATAAAGCACTGAAAATATTGAAATTAGTAAGATGAAAGTCGAATTCCAATAATGTGCTATTACTTTCAATATGACGTAAGTGCGCGAAATTTATTATTTAAAGTAATAGCGCATTATCGGAGTTCGACTTCCGGTGAAATACGAATCGCGTAACTTCAAAATCGTGTTAAATAAGTCTGCGTAAAAAGAGACCCAGGTGTATATATATATATAAAAGTGCATTATTATTAAGATGAGTCCTCTGTATTATAATTATATCATCATTGTTGTAATGCCTGTGCGCATAAAGCTCCACAACTAATGCATATTTTTTGTTGTTTACTTTTATTTATTAAAGATATTAAAAATTTAATATTGTTTAGTGTGTCTCTTGCAAAGCATTCCAAATCAAATCCAACCCAAAATCTAATATTATTATATGTCTGCATTATCTAAGTAAGCCATAAGTGTAGAAATGTGTCTTTAGTATTGATTATTATTAAATTATTACTTAATCCACCAAGTCTCATGTTCCCCCCTTTTCTCAGTTGTCTCATGAATTAAATTGAGACTGAGGGTAATCTCACATATGTTATCCATAGGGTATTAAACCATGGAACAATAGTAAATGAGTTGAAGTGTGGTCAGATTTGAGTCTCAACCCTTCATCTGGATCAGCTTTAGTGTAATTTGTCTGAACTCTGGATTTTGTTGCACGAATGTACAAATATGACCATTACAATGTATATATATATAGTTATGGTAAGATTTGGCACAGCTAATGAAAAAGTTTGACCCTTGAAGCTATTTGCTTTTTAATTATTAACTGTTATAAACAATTGGTAATGTACAAAATATTTAAAATGGTATAATTTTATTTTTAGTGTGCTGGATATTATGACAGTCTGAGCTGTTGCTCAATGTGGTGTTACATGTTTGTCTGTACAGGTAAGTTCTCATTTATTTGTATTCCATACTAAACTCTAAATAAGGTTTAACAAAAACAAAAACTACCATATTATAGATATCATATAAGGTATTACTTCTCAAAGTCTTCCACAATAGATATCTATTATTAGTTAAACATATAGCATATTCTTTATCAGTTATTTTTATTTTTTCTATCTTATTTTTCAAGAATATTCCCTTCATTTTTTTTCACGGTTTTATTTTTAATTTCTATATTAATTCTTACCTGCATTAAAAAGTAATTTAATTTTTTATTACCATAATCTCCTCATTATATACTGTATCAGGTAGGAGGTTAGGATTAAAAATATGCGACAAGAGAAATGCATGTAATATTAATATTCCCTACTTATGTCTAAGGTGGATGAAAGGTTAACTGATGACTTATATTCCACATTAAACAATGGAAAATAAATGTGAAGTTCATTGCTCATTATCAAAATAGTGGGCCTCTCTATTTACTCAGCCCTTGAGAAAAGCAAATCGGTGTTGCTTTCTAAGTAATTTAGAAATTATCTAAATGGATTATCTTTTAGCATCCAAAAGATTGATATTACTTTATCTTTAGTCTACAATTTCCATTTTTGTAATCATAATCTCAGATACTGGCTTAGTGAGAGCTTTGATTCAAACATATAATTGTATATATATGTAATTGGAATGGGAGTAACAGGACCCCCCCACTCAGTTATATATATATATAATGAGAGAGATAAGCTCATGATACAATGCAATATGTATACATATATATATATTTAGAAAGGAAAAGTAGAAATGAGCACAGACAAAATGCATGCGTAGTTAAATATAATGAGTAAATAATATTAATAGATATATTGACAATACTGCAAATTATTTAAAATTAAATATCAAAGACTTGGGTAAACTTGTGTGGCCCTACAAAATAAGTGAGCATTTTCTTTATTAAAATAAAAGGAATGTTAAATAATATAATATTTAGAAGTGAAAAGAATTAAAATGTAAAAAAAGTAAGTCTGCTATTTTTGGAATGTATGGTAACACTACAGTACCATAATTGTCTTTTTTTATGGTTCTCACTCCCCCCAAGTTCAGAGATGAGGTTGTAACTTCTGAATTTAATACAAGTTATTAGAAAATATGAGGTTCTTTAACTTTCCCACAGCATGCTGACTGTGCATTTTGTTTTAACTCACTAAGTGTATATTCTGGAGATGTAGTTGTTTGAGTATCATCATAACCATTTCTACATTTCCTCATGTCTGCTCTAATATCCAGCCACCAGACATGACTAAGCTCTAGAGCTTTTTCTCTGCTGATGGCTCATTGACTATTATGCAGCCATTTTACTATGTGCTTCCCACCCTTGACTGGAATCAGCATACAATCACTTTTTATAATGCAGCCTTTTTGTACTGACAGTTGTTTCTGGGCATTGCATAGATCTTTGTGAAGGAAATTGGGACGTTGATTCAGTCAGCCTTTACAAATATGCTCATAATCCACTGTCTTCAATTGTCCAATGAGCTACCACTTTGTTATTACTCTTGCTTTTAGTACAAATTCATTTCTTTCTTTTCCTGGGCATTCTGGATCTTCTCTAACTGGCTTTCATTACATACTGGCTGTTGGAAAGTTTTTTTTCTCTTTCAGTATCTCTATATTTTTGGTGAATGTTATTTTAATTTCCATTTTGCTGAACCAATCTTGACCTAATATAAGGTTGATAGGGGCATGTACTAAATATAGTGGTAGTACATAAATTTTTCACTGACTTTCACATATTGGCACTTGAACAGTACCCTTTTTTCTAATGGCCTTGCCATTGATATTTCATGCCTTTAGACCAGTTTTTTGTATAATGGGTGTTTTCTTAATCTTGGAAGTGACAGTATACCAATCACGGACTGACATCAATGATATACCACTGCCACTGTCAACCTTCATGGAGATAGGCTGATCACATATTTTAATTTTTATCATTATACTGTCCTTCTCAGTTACTATCATCTTTTTATTATTAGTCAAGTGCTTTTCTCGACCCTTTGTTTTGTGAATACTACTGTTAGTGACATTTTTGTCTATACTGAACTCTTTTTTGCACATTTTTTCCAAGTGCCCTCTTTTCTTATGATTCTTACAGCATTCTCTTTTATAATAACAATTACTGGCTTTGTGATTATTTTTTCCACAGCAATAGCTTGAAAACCCAGTTTTGCTGTTAACCATATTTTCATTATTATCCGACCGTTCTTAGCTTACTGTTTTACAAACATCAGTTTGCGATTTGCTGTTACTTTTGAACATAGCAAATTTACGTGATTGTTCAATCATGAGTTCATGAGCTATGCCACATTTTATAGCTTCAGTGTAACCTAAATAAGGCATGCCCAACAGATATTGTCATAAATTATCATTGCACATGCCAATAAGCAGTTGTTCCAGCAGGGATTCATCTAAGAAAGATCCATGAACTCAGTTCTTCACTAAGTTACACAATGCAATGTTGTAATCTTTAATAGACTCCTCCCAACATTGGTTCCTGGCATGAAATTGCAGTCTGGCTACATGCCTTGAAGATTGGGAGTTAAAATGGCTTTCCAAATGTTCTTTAATGTGATCATGTGGACATTCTTCAGGAGTTAGCAGTTCTGTGAGCCTGTTAGCTATCTCAATAACTCCTTTAACTGCAAAACATAATAATGAAGCAATCTTATACTTATTATCTTTAACCTTGTTGATAAATAAGTATTTCTCTATGTGTTGAATGTACAGGGGCCAACCACTTGCCTCGCTGATGTCAAATTCCCTGATTGCTACTTGCATTGTTTCAACTTTTACCCAATTTAACCATTCCATTACTTAGTGGTCCAAATTAAGACTGCAACTGTGCCAATTGCTATGTCTATCTGTTAAAAAATGCACTTATATGAGTGCAAACATATATATAACATGCTTTCACGAGTGTGTTAATAATGACTAATGGTTAATTTTAATTATACGATCCCTTAAACCTTTAGCCATTTACATATATACAATTATTACATCAGTGGGCCAAAGGCATAATAATAAAGATCAATACGACCTTTAAGGAGTACTAACTGACTCTTGACATGTTCGGAGGCCAGTTCTTCACACTTGAAGTTACTGTGGAAAAGGAAACATTCTGCTCGAATATATATCTGTCTACACAGATGGATCTCCAAGAATCAACTGAAGTCTTTCTCAATTGCTTACTACTGAGGCAGTTCACTGTTTTCAAATCCCAGCAATGATTGGCTGATCCTCTGCACATCCGCTCAGGTGATTATTTCCTTATGCTTCATACAGGCAATTAAATATTATCTTTGCCTTTAATTAATTAGCTATTTTTGTAGATTGTCTATCTAAAAAGAATCTACACATATTTCTTTTGTTTCATTTCCTTAACGATATTTCTACTGCACTAATTAGACCATTGTTTATTTTTAGCATTTCATCTTTTTAATCTAATTTAAACTATAACTTTTAATTTCTACTTTAAAAGAATAAATCTTTTAACATTTTTTAATATTTTAAACATAACTTTTTTCTTTAAAAGTTTCTACATGTATATACGTGTATGTGTGATAATATAAACATATACATACATAACAAGAGATCACACTAACATCAGGCACAAGAAGATAAAGATCTGAGACGCAAAATGTATTTTTTTATACCCCCTCCCTGATTTTAGTCCGCCACACACATCCTGTTTACATTTCACAAATTTAATGTGTTTTGATATTTATTACAAATTTAACGTGTTTTTGTTCATAAAGTCATCTTTTCCCCCTTTGGTGGCCATCTTTAAAAAAATGTTCTGATTTTAACTTTTAAGTAATGCTAATTGTTTTATGATAATTTATATTTCTTATCTTAGTAAAAATCAGTAACATTTTGTTATTCTCTTTATATTTTTTTTAAAAATTTCTTTAACTTAAATATATATAACATACATTGTTTAAAAATAGATCAGATGGTATATTTAAAAATAAAAAATTATATCTTTTCGGGAATTTAATAATTTAAAATTCTAAATTGCCAATGCAAAACTTATACCAAAAATACGGACAATATATGTATATAACATACACAATTATTGGATTGATGCGATAATTAGTGCTTGCATTTGTAACTTAGTTAATTATTCTTCAAATAAAACTTCTAAGCTCTTCTAATTAAATTATTATATTGAATTTGAGATATATTTAAAATCTACCAGCCGTCTTATCATCCTCTTCAATAAAATATATAATAAGAAGTACTTCCAAAACAATACACCGTATAAATAATATAAATCACAAAATAATTTATACCTTATATATTGAATTTGAGATATATTTAAAATCTACCAGCCGTCTTATCATCCTCTTCAATAAAATATATAATAAGAAGTACTTCCAAAACAATACACCGTATAAATAATATAAATCACAAAATAATTTATACCTTAGATATCATAAAATTCTATAACTGATATTATTAAAAAATGTATTCTTTATAGATAGACAACTTCCATATTTCTCCATTCTTTTTTATTTCATAAGTAATTTTTTCGAAATAAAAAATGTATGTTAACCATAATTGCCAATAGCTAATCGATATGTAAATCACATTACCCAGCTAATGCTTAAATAAACCAATAGAATATCAGCAATCTATTGGTTTACTTTAAGTGTATTAATTTAAATATTCAACGTGATTATTGATATATATTTTCTTAGATAGAATAAACAAAAACTTATCAACATATTACCACAATAATTTTTCTAATGAAAAAATAATATATTTTATCGTACCACAATTGAAATAACTATAGGTCTTCATTTTCCTATTAAAATATTTCTTAACAATTTATCTTTCACTCATAAGTTGTACCATTTTGTCCTTTACTTGGTTTATTGTTATAATACTAATTCTTCAAGGTGGTGTTTTATTACTGTTAGTACATTGTAATTTATATATTTTCAGTATATATGGTCACCCATGGTAATATTCTACCTTCAATTTTTAGGATCAAGATTAATTTATTATGGGATAGAATAGTTGAAATATTTTTCAAATGCTATTTCAGCTGCATATTTATTTCCTCCAAGAATCATATTTAATGATAAGGATCCAGAACTCAAATAGTGGTTTTGTATAGTAATCAGTCTTGTAAATGATACTCTTATAAACATTTTTGTTTCGGAGAAGTATAACAAAAATTACTACTTCCAAATACTAGATCGATGATATTTTTTGTGATCAAATAAACAGATGACTTTTTCTATTTGCTTTTTATAGTTGTGCAGACAGTTGAATTTAATGAATCTGCAGGAATATAAAATTATATATCTTCAAAATATCATTACCACTATAAAAAGTATGCTAGTTCATAATTTAATAGAGGTTATATATTATTTTCAAACATAATATAACCTTCACATGACCACCATCTCTTGTGTATTACTGTTAAAACAGGCAAAACTCACTATATATATTGCCACACACACTAAGCTAGAGTAATCAATGGATGCCAGAAGGCTTGTGCATAAAATCCCCATCTAGTTCCTACTCATCCAATATCCCCAGACTAGTTGCTCGGATCCAAGGCTCCTCACTGATGAAGGCCATAAGCCAGAAACTAGTCTGGGGATATTGGATGAGTAGGCACTATATGGGGATTTTATGCACAAACCTTCTGGCATCCATTGATTACTCAAGCTTGCTGTGTGTGGCAATATATATAGTGAGTTTTGCCTGTTTTAATAATATAACCTTGTGTGACACCAGAACTGAACTGCATTCCTATCTGTATTTACAAATAACTTTAGATCATAGGCTGTTACTTTCCACACTTATCTAAGAGGTTAAATCTAAAATAATTTCTACAAAAATTTTCTGGAAATCTGGTTGGTACTAATTAGGGTTATGATGCTACTGTGTTATAGACAGCTTCCTTAGTATGACTGGTGAATATTGAACCCCTGCTTGGAAAAAAGGTGCCATAAAAACTTTTAAAAATTTGCTTAAATATTATCATAAGAAATATTATTGACACACTCAAGGCTACTTCTTTGAAGTTGGTTCCTTCTCTTTCATATTCTCCTCCATCAGATATTAGAAAAGAGATTTCCTCACAGAAAATATTTAATAAGCTGTTAAATAGATTGAATTTGACAATACCTAAAAATAGAGTTTCAATATATAAGACTTAAATCAAGATTTTGTTTCTGGATGCTTAACCAAGAATTTATAAGCATAAAAATGTACTTCTTACCAATTCCAAACAACTTCTTTTTGCAGCTCCGACAGTAAATCCAGCTGGACTTAATCTTTTTAGATTCAACTGGAGAATATTAACTGATTCAGAACGTTTGATGATTTTTCACTTATATGCTTCATAAATGAAATTTAACAACATTCAATCTATGTAAATGTTGACAAATACAAACCATGAACTTCATAGTTAATGTCTATCAAATGTATACCTAAAGGGGCAGAATTAAAGGTGTTGATAAAGCCATTAGTGAATCTGTTTCTTATTCAGAATTTTCACAGATTTTTCATAATATTTTTTAATAAACAACTTATCTAAATCAAATTCATATACAACATAAATAATAAATTGTCAAAAAAAATATATAAGTTATTATGATTCTACTACCTTCATTGCAGTTTTAATCTCAAATTAGTCCATTGTTGAATTTCTGCTTTTAAAATCCTATATTTCTTTAAAATTCTAATATATAATAATAATGCAATCTTATACAACAGTTATATAAATATATTAATAATTATTATACATAAAAAACCTTTTTGTCACCTGGTTTTGTACCTTTTGAAATGTTAAGCATCTATTTTACTGCTAACTGAAGTAAAATAACAATGATAACAAACTCAAACATCAATAAAACAAAATATTATTATCATATAGAGATTTAATATAAGTTCAAAAAATTGACTATAGAACATAACAATACACAGAATAAATGATACATACACTATATATATGTATATATTGTACTGCTATTCAACAGCTTTGCATGCTTCATCATTTTTTAAGAAAAAATTAAATTATAAGTGGGTTAAAGACTTTTTTTTTTAAAACAAAAATTTAAAAAATAAAAATACTGCATCATAGTTTTCTTTTGGAATAAAACTTCTTAGCAGGAGGGGGAGAAATGTATAATAGAATTAAAGAACAGTTAAAACATTACTCTCTCTTTTTAAAGAAAAGAGCTTTTATAAAGTAAAAGCTAAATAAATATGTATAATGGTCAGGGTGAATGGAGAAATCTTACTGTATCTGCCATACAGGGTGCCACCAATCTATTGGAACCTAGAAAATTTATATAGTAGGCAGATACGCAAGTAAAGATCCAACTTTAATTTTATTCTAATTATATATTGACCATTAGCCCTTGCCACTAGCTCAAGGAGTAGGAGAGGTTTAAAATATATTTATTAAAATATATTTTTAATAAAGATAAAAATAAATAAATTAAATCACTGCCAGTACTAATAACACAGAAGATTTTATTTATGTATATACAACAACAAATTTGAAAAATAAATTACTAAAAAAAATGCTTTAGGTTTTTTTTTTTTTTTTAACTTTAATTTTTAATCTTAGAATGTTGAGCAGAGATAGGCTACCTAGACTACGCACTTAAAAGATTTTTGAACATTTGATTCCAGACTAAAAGTTCGAAATCAAACCAATGCTCACTTCCTGATAATAGATGCAATCAATGCAATATGAAGATGTTAGCATAAAAAACCACACTGACAGGAATGTGTGTCTGCAGTGTGATATTATTTAAAGGACATGATCCTCATCCAGTACAGAAATGTGAAATTGTCTGGCAAAGGAATCATGTATATAAAATATCAAAGAGAAGGGTTATGTATGGAGGGAGAGTGGAACTTTTGCCGACTTATAGTCCCTATGCATAGACCTAAATGAAATCAATGTCACAGAAAATACATATGCATATATTGCAATGCAATGACTACCTTTTGGGTCATGAATTCAGTTGGGCAAGTTGCCCTGTATGCTAAACATACTTCACATTCCGTTGATATAGACATCTATATAGCCCTCCACCAGCATTTACACAACCACAAACAAAGTCTGAAATCAAACAACCCCTGAAACTAACATACACTTACATGAGTCTAAGCAGCCATCTACACCCAAATTAAATTTAAGTCAATTTAATAATTTAATTTATTCTTTAAAAAAAAAAAATTTAGTTTCAGGCATTAACTTATTTTAAAATCAAATAAAGCATTTGACCTCTTTTTAAAGCCCAATAATGCACAAATAATGATATGCATTGATTTTATCTTTGCCTATTACCAACAGATCTTATATTAAGCATAAAAAAGAAATATAAAACATATTTTAAAAAGATTAGGTCTTATTAACTTTTAGATAAGACTTTTCAAATTGCAAAGTTTATAAAATAAAGTTCAGATTTGCTCATACGAGAAAGTCTATGTATATTTCATATATAAAGAAAAATAAAGTTCGGAGATTCTAAATTAATTAAAGAGAGTTTATAGTTCATTTTTATTATTAATGATTTATACTTCTCTTTCTTTCTCTGGGCTCGTTCCTTCACAATGAAAATCTGAGTACGCAAGAGCCATTTCTTGCAGACAATGATGATTTATGAAGATTTAGAGGATTTGTGAAGACAGTTCCAGTAGTTCCATCCTGGTATATGTGGAGATGAAAGCTGCCTTCGGCTGGCTGAACTGAGGGAAGGGCGATTAAACAGATTACATTTTTGGTAGTAACTTTTTTAAGTTTCTTTTCAGCAATGACAAACAAATTCAAAAATTCTAATCTTCTAATTCTTTTGAATTTCTCCTTTTATAGTCGTGAAGCATCTTATCTAGGAATGCTCTGATCCATCTGACATATTTCATATATGTATTTCATTGGTTCATTAGTTCTGTGGTTAAGTATATTTTTCCTCTGTAGTCTGTGTATATATCATGGGTGGGAAAAGCAAGTCTTTTGATTCTATCTCTTAACTCTTATCTATTTTGTAATCTTTTAATGATCATTTTGCCCTAAAGACCTGTTTGTAATTTTATTTTTGTTAAGAAAGAATTCATCGTTATTTTTAAGATTTAAAGTTTTTATTATTATTTTATTTTAAGATTAGAATCTTTGCTTTGATTCTATAAATTCTTTAAGCTTATTTTATTTTCAATATTTAAATGAAACATTAATAAATTAATAACTCATTATTTGTGCATTTTAAACATCTGTGCATTTAGCTCATTATTAGATACCAAAATTTAAGCGTAACGTATATGTATATATCCCGTTATATACGTAAAATTTAGAATAAAATTAGTTTGTAAAATTTTATTTGCAAAAGAAAACTTTAAAAAATGTAATTAATTAGTTTATAAGATGACTGATTAAATTGTATTAATTTAAAAAAAAAAACTAAACTATTGAAGCGGATAATCTGAAGCTCAGATTACACTTCACGAGTATCAATAATCATTGTATCATCTAACAGGCTTCAAAGTCTATCTCTCCGTGCTTGTACACATACTGGCTATTTAGCCATAATTTTTTTTCCACTTCAATATTAATCCTGTTTTGATAGAAATAAATTAATGATTTGGGAAAGAAAGTGAATCAATAAAGTCATGGACATGCAATGAGAGATAGATTTAATCACAATATTCACTCACTTTTAATGTACTAATCATGTCATTTTTTTGTTTATTGTTTGTTAACCAGTTAATTATTAAATAATTGTTTTAAAAATATTTTTAATTTTAATTTTTTATTCTGTTCAATTTCTGTTTCATAAATTGTAATATATGTGACTTTATTGCATGACAGCTTAATATTCTAGGATGTTTTTAAATGATTCAATAAAACTATTTACTTATAGTAGAGTAAACCTAGGAATTATTTAAAGTGCTTTATAATAAGCTGCTTTATTTATTTATCTCTTGTTCACACTAATAGTTTATAAAGTTCTTGCTTCCTGAGCCAGATTTGTGCATAATAGTTATATGGGGTAGGGGTTTATGTTTAGTGTTATGGACATCCAGATGATGATGATCCTGGTTGGCACAAAAAAGATATCCTTTAAAGTCCATGCATTACATTTCATTTTATTTATTATTTCTTTGGAAATCTAGTTTATAGTTGGCCAGAATATTAATGGCACTAAGTGGCTAGAGCATTGACGATAGTCAGGATGTCTTTAGTATCTCAACATTATTTGACTTATTGTTGTTGTTGAAAATAACGTAACTTTCTTTTCTAGATATTTTGATTGCAACAAAATGTCATGATTCCCTATCAATATCCATTTACAGAAAATCCACACTCATTCTTATTTGAGATCTAATGGTTTTTCTTTGAAAAGTTAACTTTGACAATGGCCAATGCTATTTCAGCAAAATGTTGAGAATTAATCAAATCTATTACATGATTTAACCCAAAAATTATTTTATTTGCATTATATTAGCTTAAAAACCCAATTATTTATTTTTTTAAAAATAATATTCAATATTTTTTTATATTTAAATATTTTTACACATACCGCATTTCAGTATTTGCACTTATATTGTAAAATTTTTGAACAACTTTTTGCCATATATAGATTTTCTTTTTATTACAAGTTTTCAAATGATGCAGTTAATGAGAAAAACAACCAATCTCCATTGGTCATTTCTTTTAATCCATAACTGACATCATGGTTTCCACCAAATATAGCAATGCAATTTCTATTTAACTTCAGTCTCAATGTACAGTTGATATTAAAGTTTGAATACAATTCTAGCAGTAATTTTTAATAAGGCTTCCTTTGCATCAGCTTAATGTTAATAAAGAAAGCAAAAACTTTAATCTAATCTATTTATAGATAATCTTGCATTCAAATAAATATTTTAATATGCAAATAATTCATTAAAAATCACATAAGTTATTGATAATTGTAAATAATGTTACCTCACATCTAGAATTTTTTTTTCAATTGTTCATAAAAACTAAATAGATAGTATTTGTTAAATTAATATTGCTGATGTCAGTCATTAACAGAAACATGTGTCCATCAGAGATTGGTTGTTTTTCCCCATGAAAATCCTGCCATTTAATATAAATATTAAAACATATCTTTAATCTATCATATATTCTTGAAAAATCTGAATAAAGACATCTGAAAAAGTCACATAATTCCCAAAATGCATTTCATGCTGAACCAGCACTCGTTAATTAGTTCACATCTCAATCTTTTACTTATGTCATTGTTATTTGTTCAGTATTTATCAACATCAAATTATTTTCTACTTCCTGCAATACAATTTTGACACCAATTTTTTTAGATAATTACATTGATGATTATTACTAATCATTTAAGTAGAAATTATATTTAGCACAGATATAAATTTTAAATCTCAATTCAAAATTAAGATTATTAGTTTAGCGTGAAATGCCCTTCTTAGAGTAATGTGTCTTTTTCAGATGTCTTTATTCATAATTTTCCAAGAATATAGGGTGAGGTAATTTTAAGTATATTTTAAAAGATATTATACTTGAAGAAAAAGAAATGAAGTTGAGTTATATGTTGTGTTTATAAGTGTTTCAATAAAAAGATAATTGGTTCCTTCTTCAAGCAGTGCCATCTCTGAATCAATGCATGTGTTGCATATTGATATATTTTAGCTACCACAAAAAATTAACCTGTGAGCATGTTTGTTGAATCATGAGTTATAACATGAAATGTGATAGTGTGTTTTGTACTTCTTTTATAATCAACATTAATTTTGGAAATAGGCAAAAGCCAGCAGTAGAATAATGCTTTTCTTAGCCAAAAATTATGCACAATATTGGCACTATAGCTGGTGCATTATTGTGTAACAATGAACAAGAGTGTTGCTCATGTTTTTCATAGTGCTTGCATAAATTTTAGCCTACAATTGTAACATAACATCCAAATAATATTTAGCTTTTGCAGTATAATCTGAAGAATGTATTCATGATGAATAATGGCTTTAGAATAAAACAAAACAATGATCAGGCTTACTCTTTTGCAATCATTTGATAATCTCCCTTTCACATTCTTATGCTTGGTTGATGGCTCATGCATCCATTACTATGTTTGATAAGAATTCTGGATTGGCAATTAGGATTCTTTGTCTGTGTCTACTGTACTCTACTCTGATATATTATTGTCTGATTGCCAACAAGTGAGACACAAAGCAGGTAGATACTTTCTGTGTTTTTAAGTTTTCCATTAAAATGCAATGGTTTTGGTCATGACAATCAGTTCTCAATGAATGTGACAGACATGTGGCAATCAATTCAAATAAATTTGAGAACTTTTTGCAATTTTTGTTTCCGATTGTTTTTAATGCATCTGATATGGAATATGTTCAATGCTCTTTCTGCCATCATAAAATTTTGCAAATGTTTTTGTAACTCATGGCTTCACTGTCTTACACAGTTTGAATCATTTCAAACATTTCAGTGATAGTTTTTCTCAATTTCAAAATAATTTAATGCCAGCACATTCTTCTATCACGAGTTTTCTGCAAATCTTATGACCTACAGTGTTAAACCATCACATGATCACCATTTTTTACTGTATGGAGAGTTTTGCCTTCTTTGACATATAGTGTCTCATTTATATAAGTAACTCATAATTTAGTATATGCTGACACTCGAAAATTTTTGTGGTGAAAAGCTAAACTATGTTGCTACATAACACATTGATTCAGAGATGTGAGCATCTTGGAGAAACAATCAGTCACTTGGGATATACTATATATAATTAAAAAAAAAGATATATTAATGTTTGATTGAAGTTTAAACTTAATATCAATCTAGAAATACTTTCTAGTTTATTAAGTGATTAATAATAATTATTAATATGATGTGAGTGCAGAAAATTTGAAACTTGTAATTAAATTATAATATATATATATATTGTGGTAGAAAATATATATATATATATATATATATATTGTGTAGCAGTGTGTGTGTGTGTGTGTGTAAGGCTGTAAACTTTTTAAAACATCAAAGTTATTTATAATGTTTTAATTATTGAATGTTTTGCTTTAAATGTTTATATCTTTTCAAATATATCTCCAGAAAGAGAGAACGCATGCAACCATATATGGATTAGATTGTTGTTTTTGTATATGTTACACTGATTAATTTTTTTTTTTTTTTTAGCTCGTGGCACAGCGTGATTCCATGAATTCCATTTGAATTATATAGATGACACTACTATAGATTCTTTTTCTAATTTGTATCCCAAAAAAAATTTATTTTAATAAAATGAAAAAACATCATTTCTGCATTAAATATCTAAATCATAATCCTGTTTTTATGAATGCAAATTGTAAATTTTAATTAAAACAATCCACCAATCCTTTCGCCGACTGTTTTTCATTATAATAAATATAAATCATACCAATAATCATTTTGCATAGGCGCTTAATACCATGCGATTTAAACTGTTCAGCAGTCCATGTTGACCAATCAAAACTGTTGCTTAAATTTGGAAAAAAAAGTGCATGATATCAAGTGCATATACAAAGTTATTATTATTTATAAATCCAATTTGTATCTTAAAAAACCAAGGTAATAAGTAATAGCTATTGATTATTACAGGTGATAATTTGCTATTACTTGCCATCCCTGTACATAATTTATTCTGACATCTTAATATTTAAATCCAAATCATAAACATATAATATATTAGAGATGAATTCTTTATGTTGAAATGTGAACATCATTTGAATTTACATTTGTCATTCACAACTTTAACACCATCAACATTGGCTAATTACATTAGTAATAATTACATGTAACTTGGACCAACTGAAAAGTGCTGATTGATCATCAAATGTATTGGGGGGGGGGGGGTATTTTTCAGATGTCTTTATTTGCTACTGTTGAATTACAGCTACTGTGATGTAATCATCCAGCGATAATTACTCTAATAGTTTAGGTTTGTTATTTTTTAAAGATTAGCAAACTTTATATTTACAAAATAAGTTTTTGAAATCAAGTTGATTTTTTACTATTTGAATATGATATAAATAAAACATTTTTTGAATAAAAAAATTAGTAAACAAAAGCACGTTCAGTTTATTTAATTCAAATCTTTTATTTATATCCTATTCATAATAATTTTTTAAAATTAACTTGAATTCAAAAACTCATTTTTTAAATCTAATGTTTGATTAATCTAAAGTGATACCTCCCAAACAATAAAAATATATTTGCAAATTTAGAATAATTATCACCTGACAATTATGACACAGCAGCGCTAATCCCAAAGTTACCTATATTCATATATTTCAAGACTGTAGCTGAGTGGAAGTTTTAAGTATACTTTCAAAAATATACTGGAAAAAGAGAGACAAAGTTGAATAATTCTATGTGTTTAAATTCAATTAATTAACAGATTCTTTCTTTAACTGAAGTTTCCATTTGGACTAAGAATAATGCAATAATCTCTAGTCTAAAAAATGATTATTAATAATCATTATTGTATTTTTATAAAATGATAAAAGTTGTAAGACCAGAAGTTTCACACTTGTGATTAGTAATTTTTAATATTAATAAATACTGAACGAATGATAAAATCATATATAAGAGATTGTGACCTGGGCCAACTGAAGAGCACAAGTTTTGGGTGACCATTTGTTTTTCCCCTGATGTCTTTCTTCATAAGTTTCAAGACTGTATAAGACTGATGTTCTTATTCTCCATTTTCTATTATTATTAGACATTCTATACAACAAATATTTCAGACTAGCATGTAAGTTGGTTTCGAAACCTTTACGATATAACGTTTTTTTACTCACCACACATTGAAATATTCTTTATATATATAATTATTTTAAATATATATATATATAGGTGGAATAACAAAGTTTTACAATAACGTAGTTTCCAAAAAAAACTCAAACAGATGTTATTTTCTTTTATATTGCTTTTCCTTTTAAGATTTAATAGAAAATTAAAATATTTTCCTTGTAATCTTTTAATCCATAGATTTATCTTAATTTGGAAGAGTTAATATTTAATTCCAAACATTGAATAGTAATATTTATAAAAGAAAAAGTTATTTAAAAAGAAATCATTTTCTTTTCTTCTCTTCAATAACTAAAGACAGAATGAATCTTCTCATGTGTTTTGTTTCATTTTCATGCTTAATTTAAATATTAATTGTTATCAATAAATATTAAGATCTAGTAATAAAATGTATATATAAAACTATTTATCTTTAACTTTAAAGCTGGCAATTACTCAAAAGCTTGACATTAATGTATGTATTATTTAAAGTTCACATGTATATATAAATAGTATATATGTATATACATATTAAAATAATCAAATAGATTTTATAGTTATAAATAATTTCATTAGAGATAAAAGTATGTTAGGTTAATAATAATAACTGGAAGTTACTATTATAATATATATATATATATATATATATATATAACTTCAATGTATATATAAAATTCATGCAACTGGACCAATAGATAATTGAAATAGTCACCAGCCACAACATAAACAGGCAAAACTCTCCATACAGTAGTGCCACTCAGTGCCAGCCAGAGTAATCAATAGATGCCAGAAGGTTTGTGCATAAAATCCCCATTTGGTGCCTACTCATCCAATATTCCAGACTAGTTTCTGGCTTGTGGCCTTCTGGCATCCATTGATTACTCTGGCTGGCACTGAGTGGCATTACTGTATGGAAGTTTTTGCCTGTTTTAATAACAGTTATGTGCAAAGCATAATAAATGGTGATCATATGATATTTAGTGGTTTAGTCACAACATAAATAATAATTTTTATATGAAAAAATAAGGGCAGCTCTCATTACCTCATTTTCTTATGTAGAAAGTTGTCTAAAACAGTTAAGCTAGTAGAAATCAATATTAAGTCAATCATACAACTTATTTTAAATTGATTGATATAAGTGATTGACCTGTCTGAGAATTTTCTCATTACAAACAATGTCAGCACTGATTCAAATAACTGAAAGTGTAATAAAAAATTCTTCCAGTACTGCTTAATGATGGCTATGTTAAGATTCTTGCAATAGTTCCAATAGAATGATTAAATTAGTCTCTAGCATTGCATGAAAGATCAGACTGTCTTTCTCTCTTATTTGACTTTTACTATATTATGATCCTTAGCTGTTTGTAGAAGTTACCTTGAAAACAGATTATAGATATTCTATTGTTTTATTGAGCTTTTTCTATTATTATGTGAATCATTTTACATATTTGTCAAAAAACTAATTGTCAGATCTAAAAATTACTTATTTATATATGTAACAATAAATATTCATGCTTAACTATATGTAAATGGAACAGAAGTAATTGAAATTCCCACTGGGTTAAGTAAACGTCAATTAACTATGATGAGATAGAATAAAACCAATCTGTTCTTTAGTCCTGCTTTGATCCTCTTAAATACCAATTTCAAATATTATACAATAATAGAAAAATGTCATTCCTTAATTTAGAACAATATCAATAAACTAAGCTTAAATACCAACAAAGCTAAAGGGGAGATTGATATCATTCTATCTTTTCATAGCTGATTGTTGTTCATATAGCTCAATGGGGGAACCATTTGCTTCTCTCTAATTATTTATATTAAAATCTATAATAATACAAAATATAAAAAAAAAAAAATTTAATAATAGTATTGATTCTCCTGCTAATAAAAAAATATGGATATCAATCCCATATATTTCAAATTATCAAGTAAAGTTTATAAGGAAAATTTATAAAGATATATGTGATATTGCATTTTACACACCTCCTGCATTAAATAAATTAATAAATAACTCCAAAGATAAAACCTCATTTATAAATAAAAATTGTGTCATTTATAAATGGATATGTAGGTGTGGCAGTAAATATATAGGTGAATCTAGATGTATGTTGTAAAAAAGAACTAAAGAACACTTGCTATTATTAAAACGCATTCAGAAATTGAAACAAAATTGCATAGTAGATAATAATATTTCAGCATCTGTTTTTTACGGCCATAATAAATCGTGTATTTATGGTTTTGACTTCAATTTTAACAGTGTAAAAATATTGCAAATTGAAAAAAATAACAATAAAAGAAAAATAAAGGAAGCTATGCTAAAATACAAATATAAACATGACTTAATTAACAGGCAAGCAGCAAACGTTAAGATCACGGAATTGTGGGAAAATTAGCATTTCAAAGCTTTAGTTGACATAGATTACTGAGATAATTGAAAGCACTCCTAAGTGGATAAAATTTTTAATTATTTATTTACTGTATTTGCAAATATTCAGTTATATATATATATATATATATATATATATATATATATATATATATATATATATATTTATATATATATATATATATATATATAAACATTACAAGCATAAAGCTAAACTAGTCAATATAAAATCAAAACTACCCCAAATCTAAAATTAAACCAGACCAGAATAAAAATAATATTAAAACACAACCTAAGGTTTCACTGCTACAAGCAGACTTCTCAAGTGTAAAGAAATAATAAAAAAAAAACAAAAAACACACATTATATATACTATTAAAAACTACCCACAAATCCATTCACTTCCCATAAAAGAACTCTTAAATAAGTTAATTGCTTCAGAATCATAAATTTTCAATAATAAAGACTCTTTAATTCTTCTTTTGATTTCATTTCTCTCAAAGAAGACAACCTTAGCTTCATCAAAATCAATAGTGTGGCCTGTATCTTTTTCATGGACATACAAAGCAGAACTAAGATATCTATTTTTAACTCTACTTTTATGAACCTTTACTCTTTCATTTATAATATATATATATATATATATATATATTATAATTGAAATAATATTTTTAATGGTTTACAAACAATTACAAACAATCCTTAAATCTGCAGAAGTACTTTTGGTTACTTTTTACCCTGCCTCAACTGCCATTAAATTCAAAAACCAAATGCGGAACAAACATCAATTCAAATTCCATGAATCTCGCATTTTAATGTTAAAAGCTTGTCAATTTATTAAATGCATTTTATTCCTGTTTATAAAAATTGCCTCTTTAATTTTTCTTTTACTATGGTTTCTCTCTTCATAAAGAATTTTCACATTTTCAAAATTAAATTTAAATTTATATTTACATGTTTTTTCGTGATCAAAGAAAACTGAAGGAGATATTAAATCACCATTATTTTGATTTTTTACACGCTTATATAACAATTCATGTTCCTTCAATCTTTTCTCAATACTGCACCTAGACACCTATATATGATAACATACAATAACAAAAAATTTGACATATGACATTACTTTTTTGCTTGACAGGTATGACGTCCTTAGAATTATTGACTAATTTATTAATATTGTTTGGAACGTAGAATGAAACATTAAACACATTCCTATATAAATCCTTAAAAAATTTTACTTGTGGATTTGAAATAAATGGAATAGATATCCATTTTTTACTATTAATCTTCATTTCTTTTAAATTATAATATTTTTTTTTTAAATTGACATTAAGTATTGTTTATTTGTTCCATTTTATAACCAACATCAAGCAATTCCTTGGCAAATATCTCAATATTTTTCAGTTTATCACTTTGGTAATGACATAATTTTTCATTCCGAAACAAAAAAGATTTAAAACTTGCCATCTTATGCATCATTGGTACTTTTGATTTACAATTTATATATCCTCTTTTTTGCAGTGGCTTAATTATTAGTTTATAATTTAATATACTATCTCTTGTGATCATTAAATCTAAATAGTTAATTTTATTGTCCTGTTCTTTTTCAATAGTCCATTTCAAGCCATTCAACTTATTTAATTTCTCTATAAGCAAATTTATACTATTATTATTTCCACAAACAAAAACATCATCCACATATCTTTTGTAAATTTTAATATCTCCAAAAATACACATATTTAAAATACTACTCTCATATGTAGATAAAATGAAATTGCAAACTTGTGCAACTACAGGCAAACCCATAGGCCAACCTTTAGTCATTTTATAATATTGATCTTCAAAAGATGCAACAATGTTATCATTAAAAATTTTTAAAGAATCAATGATAAATTTTATCATGTATTTACAAATATTTTTACTTTTTAATGCATGTTCAATTATTTTTATGGAATTCATTCTATCAATAGATCCATACATTTCTGTAACATCCAATGAAGCAATAACATCATTTTCATCAATCATTAAATTTTTAATACTATTTACAAAGTAAAACGATGAAGCAATAGAATTTTCCCCAAATCCTAAAAAGTCTTGTAAAAGTTTACCAATATATTTAGAAGTCTCATATATGAAGGAACCACCAAAATCTATCATAACTCGCACAGGATTACCTTCTTTATGTAATTTTATATTTGCAAAAATACGAGGACATATAGCACAAGGATATATCATATAGTATATATTATTATTTTAAACTTTATTTTTAGCACTTTTTAAAATATTGTTAATAAACTTTATTCTTTGACCATCCATATTATAATCTTCAATCAAAAAAAAATCAAGTTTGTCCATTTGCATTTTAATTTTATTAATATATTGACATTTCGTCAACAAGCACATACACAAACCTTTATCCTCTTTCAAACAAATCATATTATCAATCCTCAATATCCGTTTAAATTCCGAAATAGCCAATTGCCATGACTTTTTAGGATTTGGAGAAAATACTATTGCTTCATTGTTTGACTTTGTAAATAGTATTAAAAATTTAATGATTGATGAAAATGATGTTATTGCTTCATTGGATGTTACAGAAATGTATGGATCTATTGATAGAATGAATTCCATAAAAATAATTGAACATGCATTAAAAAGTAAAAATATTTGTAAATATATGATAAAATTTATCATTGATTCTTTAAAAATTTTTAATGATAACATTGTTGCATCTTTTGAAGGTCGATATTATAAAATGACTAAAGGTTGGCCTATGGATTTGCCTGTAGTTGCACAAGTTTGCAATTTCGTTTTATCTACATATGAGAGTAGTATTTTAAATATGTGTATTTTTGGAGGTATTAAAATTTACAAAAAATATGTGGATGATGTTTTTGTTTGTGGTAATAATAATAGTATAAATTTGCTTATAGAGAAATTAAATAAGTTGAATGGCTTGAAATGGACTATTGAAAAAGAACAGGACAATAAGATTAACTATTTAGATTTAATGATCACAAGAGATAACAGTATATTGAATTATAAACTAATAATTAAGCCACTGCAAAAAAGAGGATATATAAATTGTAAATCAAAAGTACCAATGATGCATAAGATGGCAAATTTTAAATCTTTTTTGTTTCGGAATGAAAAATTATGTCATTACCAAAATGATAAACTGAAAAATATTGAGATATTTGCCAAGGAATTGCTTGATGTTGGTTATAAAATGGAACAAATAAACAATACTTTATGTCAATTTAAAAAAAATTATTATAATTTAAAAGAAATGAAGATTAATAATAAAAAATGGATATCTATTCCATTTATTTCAAAACCACAAGTAAAATTTTTTAAGGATTTATATAAGAATGTGTTTAATGTTTCATTCTATGTTCCAAACAATATTAATAAATTAGTCAATAATTCTAAGGATGTCATACCTGTCAAGCAAAAAAAGTAATGTCATATATTAAATTTTTTGTGATTGTATGCTATCATATATAGCTGAATCTAGGTGCAGTATTGAGAAAATATTGAAGGAACATGAATTGTTATATAAGCATGTAAAAAATAAAAATTATGGTAATTTAATATCTCCTTCAGTTTTCTTTGATCACGAAAAAACATGTAAATATAAATTTAATTTTGAAAATGTAAAAATTCTTCATGAAGAGAGAAACCATAGTAAAAGAAAAAATAAAGAAGCAATTTTTATAAACAGGAATAAAACGCATTTAATAAATCGACAAGCTTCTAACATTAAAATACAAGATTCGTGGAATTTGAATTGATGACATTTGTTCCGCTTTTGGTTTTTGAATTTAATGGCAGTTGAGGCAGGGTAGAAAGTAACCGAAAGTACTTCTGCAGATTTAAGGATTGTTTGTAAACCATTAAAAATATTATTTCAATTATAATTACAATATTGTTTTTAATTAACGGATATTTTATTTATTTTATATATATGAGTATACACATTAATTTATTAGTACTAAATAATTCAATCATTAATTATGTCATATCATAATTACGTAATACATTAAAAAGAATGGATTTTCATAGATGTGTTCATGTATGAATATGGGCACACTATGAACATTATAACAAATATATTTTACTCCTTAATCAAATATTGAATGTTATTCTATGTTAACAATATGCAAATGATTAAATGTAAGTATAGGGGATTTAAACTCAGATTTTGCACTCTCCATCTATCCACACTATCTCATACAACTGATACCCATGACCACACACATGTAAAAAAAATCACAAATATATGTATTTCATGCTAAACCAGCATTCATTAGTTGGTCCGGATTATCATCTCTCACACACATATATAATCAGTACTCAGTTTATATTAAGATAGCAAATATTCATATTTTAATGGACAGGCCTCAATCTATTCCAACCTCCAACTTTTCAGCCATCCATATCATAGAAAATCTGATGATGAAAAATCAAATCCCATGCTGATGTCAGTATTATTGCCATGCCCATGTGGACCTCAAGTCACTCTGATCTCTCATGTATAGGACCTTATCCATTTAAATACATAGAAGATGAATGGGCAGGATACAAGTTTGATGTGCAAATATTTGAAAACCAGGAACTCTTCACAAACCTGGAGCTTAATTGTGACCATAGCGGATTTAAACTCAGATTTTCAAGCACCCTTCAACTATCCACACTATCTCATACAACTGATACATATGACCACACACATGTAGAAAAGATGAATAATCACCAATATACGTATTTTATGCTAAACAAGTACTCATCAATTGGTGCAGATTATCATCTCCTACATATATATATAATCAGCATGGGATTTGATTTTTCATCATCAGATTTTCTATGATATGGATGGTTGAAAAGTTAGAGGTTGGAGTAGATTGAGACCTGTCCATTAAACTATGAAGATTTGCTATCTTAATATAAACTGAGCACTGATTCTATATATGTGTGTGGGAGATGATAATCTGGACCAACTGATGAGTGCATGAAATACTTATATTGGTGATTATTTATCTTTTCTACATGTGTGTGGACATGTGTATCAGTTGTATGAGATAGTGTGGATAGATGGAGGATGCTTGAAAATCTGAGTTCAAATGCCCTATACTTACAATTAAGTTCTAAGTTTGTGAAGAGTGCCTAGTTTTCAAATAAATGATTAAATGGTAAATGTATACTTAATATATGCTCACATACTTATTTGTTTTAATGTAAAAAATAAAAAATATATTTCAGTGATTAATTTTAATTGTATACAGAAGTATTTGAAATAAAGAAACATGATTTTTTTGCAAGCCCTGCTGAATATTATTTTGATTTTAGTTTATATTTTCTGTTCTTGTAAACATTAAGAATGAATTCCAAATTCATTCCTATCTGTTTCGCAATCATCTGCCTAATTTTATTCAAAAGTTCTTTCCATTCAGTGATTGTAAAAAAAAATTTTTTTCAAATTGAAGTCAAATAACTTGGGTAGATTTTATTTTGCTCATTCTTTAGAATATTTGTAGAATATATGTATTTTCTCAATATATTGAAATGGTATTCTTTATCTATCATATCGTTTCACCTACTAAGTTCCATAGTAGTATATTTTTCCTAGTTTAACCCCCCCCCCCCCAAGTTGGCATATATCAACTAAAGGAGCTGAAAAAAAAGATATAATAGTAAGTATATGTGTGTATGTGCATATATTTTATAAATGCGTACTACCATGATTAACCAAAATAATTTAATAGGTGCATATATACTGTACTTTAAATAATGTTAAATAATCTCTATAAATAAGGCAAACATAATTCTAAATTTTCAGCTAATAAATTTAAATGGTAGAGTTAAACATTATCTGGTATGTGAATTTTCACACATACTTATATGTGAAAGAAGTTTACAAGGTTATATATTTCAAACCTTGTTATTTCTTTTACATTTTATTTACTTCTCAGAGATAAATCTCTTATATTAATTAGCTCTCTTTGCCTAAAAGTTATAGTCTCTAAGATGACAAACTCACGTATATATTAGAACAGTTAAAATCTGTTTTTGGAACGTAGTTTATTTTTTGGAAATTAGCCAACCACACCTGAGTTTTTAAAATTTGTGAAAACAAGAGTAAACTTAAAGATATTAAATTTAGTTTTGTAACAAGAAAAAGCTAGATAACTGACGCTATTTTTCTCAAGGAGTTATTTTTCCCAATTACCGAGGTAATAGTTTTGATTGTAAAGCTTATAACACATGTAAAACAAAGATTAAAAATTTGTCTCAACTGGTAAACAAATCCTGACGTTTTTTGCAGGGGTAAATGTGTTGTTATAAAAAACCCTGATTTGAATTAATATAGGTTACTCTAGATAATTTGAGCTTGTAATTCTGTCGGGAGCTATGCCTACCTGTACAATGAAGAGCCAAGACTAGAAAGGTGACCCATTGCTGTTTGCCCCTTGCGGGAGACAAGTCAACAATGATGAGAGCAGTTCAAACCTGCAGCCTGCCTGGAAAGTAAAGATGAAACTGCCAGCCAAGAATGGCAGTGCCGAACACCATGGAAAGAAGACACCTCAGCAGAGATCGGTAAAATAATCTTCAGAGCTCTGTAATAAACTCTCATTATGAATTTCTTAAAGAATTCTAAGCTATCTGTATATAAATGTGCACAAACTTATCATTTAACTTACTCTATTGAATAAAGTCTGTAATCAAGCTAAAGTGTAACTAATTTCCTAGTAAATTGTAACTAATTTCCTAAAATAATTTAAAAATAACTACTTTGTAAAACTTGCCTAACTTTTTAAAGTAAAATAACTTAATAATGTAACTCTTGTTAAATTAAAATTATACTCTAAATATATTTCTATCTGCAGTTATGCTTTTTTTTAATTTTATTATTTTTTTTTTTATGAATTTATGCTATGACTTATTCAGAGTGGAGATTGATATTCAGCTTCTGTAGATGAGGAATGTGAGAGAGACGATTAGAAACTCTCTACAAATAACTTACATGCGTCCAAGCATACACATACAATCTCCAGTCTGAAAACCTATTAGATATAATAAAATAGCTATTATGTATTAGCTGACTAATTGCGTTTGCTTATTATTAAAAAAAATACTTAGTTGATTAACACAAGAGAGATATTTTAAAGCATATTTGAATTAAATAAGTAAGTCCTTATTATGCTTTATTCTTCCATAGAATTATGGCCTGAATTATAAAGATTAATTAATCCCTTTACTATGGTTTAGTGGAAAGAAGCTATACATTTAGAACATTTTAGATTTATTAATAATTGATGATCATTAGCACGGTGAATGTGTTCCTTATAAAGCACATGTATGTCCATATGCGCCTTGCTATATACATATATTGTATTAAATGTAATTTGGTTTAAGGCCATTCCAAATTTTTGTTCCAATAGCTTTCCTTAGAACTGGAATATGAGGGTCCAGATTGTTCATGTTTCAAGCTAATCAGACCTACAGAATGAAATGTTCTCTTCTCATAGCAAGACATATGTCCACAGGAAATGATCACTGAGTTGATAGATCCCATGAGTAAACACACATTTGAGACACCATTTTATTTTGGTTAATATAGCACAATAGCATCAGAAATTTTGCTATAACAGATCCCAGTTCATTCTGCCATTAATATTAATAAATTCAACTTTGATTTGAGTGCACAATCTAGTTATGTAATAATAATCTGTATAGAGAGCTAATTTAGGCTAACTTTGAGGTACCTAGAATAATTATAACTGCTGTCTCTTGCAAGTTAACTGTTTGAAAACCCCTTATAGGCATCTCATAGCATGAATTAGGCATAATTAAAACTGTAGATTATAATGTAATAAAGGTGTTAAAGAAACAAGTTCCAATTTGATTGCCCAGTGCATAAGATGAGATTCTATAACTCACTCATCTAATTGTAACAAATGTGGTGAATTCCAATGTACAGAGGTATAGCTGTCTTAATAATTGACTTATTTTATTAAAAATATAAAATATATTGTTTAACATATTTTTTCATAGTTCATTTCAATCCATTCAAATCATTAATTCTAGTTCATTTAAGTGAATTATGTAACTATGCATTATCATTCTGTGTTAGTTTATACAATTATTAGTTATAAACCATAGATGTGTATGTTTAGCTGAGTCATAGCTATAAGAGTTAATTTGTCCACGAATCTTTTGTTCAACCTTTTGCTATTGCCGGCACACCAATTAAAAGAGTCTGAGTGTAGCCTCATATATGTCATTCATAGGGTAGTAAATCATGGAGCATTGGTAAAGGAGCTGATGTGTGATCTGATTCAAGGTCTCAACCCCTCATCTAGATCAGCTTTAAGGAATTTGTCAAAATTCTGGATTTTGTTGCATGAGGGTACAAATATGACCATTACAATATATATATAAGTTCATTAATGAAATAGATATCATGCATGCACAGCATATATGACTATCAGTAATTTCTTTTGTCTGTGCTTTTCCATGGAAGATCAATTGGATATCTTTTTATATAGATTGTATGACATTTCCTGAAGATCAAGTATATAAGCAGTGGAGGTCCTCTACTTAATTCAGTTTCTCTATGATTTCATGAATTTCATCTAGGCTAACATTCTACTTACCATACCTTAGAATATGAATAATGAAGAAGTCATTCCTTACTTATCTGTAAATTTAAATTTGATCAACATAAAGACAAGCAAGCTAACTTTCTGTGCTCTTTCTATTCTAACAATATCCATTTAATTCAAACTCACTATTTATGGAGATATGAACGAATTTAAAAACAGGAAGTTCTTCATAATTATCATTGTTCTGTTTTTATAATTATAATTTCCATTAATTCTTTAAACAAACGCTAAAATGAATTATAATTAAGGAACATTACAAAGAAAATACTTCTTTGCATTAGACCCAAATATTTTTTTGTTCTTTTCTGTCAAAAACAGAACTAAAATAATGAAAATTTTTGTATCAGACTTTTTTTTATATAATTTTTAATAATGTAGTATATAAAAAATTACCATAAAATCTTGTTTAATCAATATTCAAATCATTCCAGATTGTATTTCAAATTATATAAATTTTGTCTTTGCTTATTTTTACTTTTCTTTTAAGATTTAAATATATATTCGCACAAAACATATTACATTGTGTGTCATGAGCCCAATGTTTATCATTATGGATCTGTGATTTGGAAACTTGACAGAAGGACTATTCAAAGAAACTACTCAATGAAGTATGAAGAGACATATGCTAGGAATAACAAGAGATGAAAATGAAATACATGGATTAGATCACAAACAAATGTCACTGATCTCATTGAAAGAATTAAGAACCCAAAATGGAGATAGACTAGAAATATTAATAGATAATAATAGATGGATAGTTAAAATCTTCAACTGAATCCCAGGATATTGGATCTAGAAAGAGATATGAATGTGTGAGGTGGATAGTTAATATGAGAAAGTTAGTTGATGTATTTTGAAAAAGAGAAATTAAGCATCAAAGAAACTGGAATAAATTTGGAAATACCTTCATCATACAGTGCATTGATAATGGTTGAAGATGAAAATAATGATGAATAGAGTTAATAGTATTCAAACCCATGTCAAATGGGATTCTCAAATTTTATATTAACATTACATGAATTTGTTAATTTACATTCAGCAAATACCCTTAAAAATCTCAATCTTCTGCATATATTTTGCTCCATGGTCTTCCTGATGATCCAAAATCATTATCAAAAAATCTAATCTCATAATGTAGATGATATCACTGCCATATAGTGTTTATTGATGACTCAAGCTGATATTAGATAGCACTGGAGTTGAAGTCACTTTTTATTTCTAAAAGCAATTTAAAAATTTTCTGGCTTTTATAATTGGTATTATAAATGCTGGACCAACATCTGTCATGGCTAAGACTTATAATCTGGGATTAGCCAAACATCATGTACAAGATTGTGTGAAACTAAAATAAGACCCACTATCAAAAGTACTTCAGATCATTAGTAAGCCAATATATTTAATAATTAATTATAAAACATCACTATGTTAATATATTATAATGGAATGGGTTCTGGCTTTGTATAACAGTAGACTTGATAGGTTATCCAAATGGGCAAGAAAGCATATCTAGGATTACTAAATGTATAAACTCATATCCACTCCAACCTCATTCCTAGATGGCATATTAGCACATGAACATATTTCAAAAAATCTAATTGTGTACTCATAATCTTTTCTCCATCCTTAACTTCCATTTATTCCAGAATTTGAGCTTAGAGAGAATATGCATAATATTCTACTTCAGGGAATATCAATATTACTATATTTAATGTGCGAGCATGTGATAAATTGATAAATGAACAAGGAAAAAACACAAATGACAATTTTTATTTTGAAATCATGTTTAATAAATTTATTTACAATTATTACAATTTTTACAATGAGAGATTATAACAGATGCAATTAATTTATTTGATATATATGAATAGTTTTTGATTAGAACTATTAATACTTATTAATCTATCCCTCTTTTCCTTCAAAGAATAATCATTCAATATCAATACATCTTTACCCCACATAGCAATGGCAATTGGTCTTCCAAAACTCATTGTTAAGCAAGAATATTGTATACAGAATACTTATTTACAATGGGGATCTATGGGGAAAAAATTGGTCAGTTCCAGTCAACGTAAAATATCCACAAGTGCATTTTTTTTAAATTTGTATTACAGTACATATTACTGTACATTTATGTTTATTACTTATGTGAAATTATTAAAATTAAAAAACAATGTTTAATTATAAATTATTTAATTGAACATACTTCAGAGTAACAAAAGGCTTAATGCATAATGTAAATCAGTCAACTTTAGAAAAAAAAATCAACTTATTTTAAAAGGAAAAAAATCTAACTTTTCTAATTTTTTAAAACATATGATAAGTTTATTTTTCTTACTGAATATTTTTAGTAATGTAATAGTCCCCCCCCCCCATTCATGTATAAAGATTATTTATTAACACTTATTTTAAATGCAATCTTTTTTTTTTTTTAAAAAAAAATGTTTTTCTTTTGATTTGAAACCATTTGGGTGTAGTAATTAAGGAACACACACATGCAATTTAATATTAGTATTTAGTGTTTTCCTGAAAGTTTGTGATGATGGTATTTTAGTTGTACTGTATTTATATATTGGACTATTTCATCATCTAATATAAGTGTTGAATGTCTTTAGAAAAATTAAAATTTATTTAAATAATCCAAGTACTGTACATTATATTTAAATAAAGTTTAATTTTTCTAAAGACATTTAGCACTTATATGTATAATATATAGTGTTATATATTCATTAATTATATATATTGTAATGGAACATATGTCTAGAAACATATTATGCTGATCACGTTGTGGCATTAAATGTAGTGGAACGTCAACATATGAAAAGAAAATAATGCTCCAAACGTTGGATGACAAATGTAATGGAATATATGTAATCTAAATGATCTCAAACAAAAATATACATATGAAGAAAGAAGGCCTCAAATTTTGGTTCCACAATGTAATGGAATGCTTATCCACAATTGAAATGGCCCAATCATTGGGAAAGCCAAATGTAGTGGAATCCCGATTGCTATATCCTCATAAACAAATCACAATGAATCAAATCTCACATTTTAGGCATCAAATATAATGAAATGACTAGCAACAGTTCTCAACTAATCATGTCTGGATGTTGATGGTGCCAAATATAGTAGAACATATTTATCATCCAATTTAAATAATAGAAACCTAGCACATCTTACACATAAAGAAAGACCATAACAATCTAAATGAATCCAATTGTTGAGAAAGCCAAATATAAGAGATTGTATAATTTAAATGAAGAAATATAACATTATCCCAATTATATTTAAATAAATTGTTTATATGCCCTTCCAGCAAGCTATACATGAAATAAAGCCAAAATCACGCAGAGCAATAATAAGACCTATCATTATAATTTATTCTTAGGGTTGATGTGACTAACTAACAAAATATATATCAGGAACAAGGGAATTCTATTGAATCTAATATACATATTACATAAGTAAACTTATGTAAATTCTATTGAATCTAATATACATATTACATAAGTAAACTTATGTATATCTAAACATATTAATGAACATCGGCTTGATAAGTGACCTAAAAACTAAATAATAAGTGAAATACAAAGTTATTCTCCACTAAATTGTGAATTCAATTAATTTCATAATGACTCTGGCACTAAAAGAAAAATAAGAATAAAATATTAATACTCTTCCAAATAAATTACAAAGGCATTACTTATAAAACAAATAGTACATCCTTTATTTCTATACTATATTATGATTTGATTTTAGGTAGTATTAGCGTTTTAAATAGTTTTCAAATACAAACCCAAATACAAATATATATATATTGTAACAAGCATAGACGACGTTACATTGTTTTTTTATTATTAAACATGTTCGCATTTAAAAATTTTCTTTAAGAATTAAAAATTGAAATTAAATATCATCTTAAACTCGTATATATAAATCGCATAGATAAAAAAAAATTATTAAAATAAAACTTTATTAAAAATAGAAAGGTATTTTAAAAACAAAAACCTAAAAAGATTTAGAGATAAAAATATATCTTTAATCTTGGAAAACACATTAATTAATCAGAAATGGAAATGATTGTTTTAATTAGTTAAATGTAAACCAGCCTTGGGCATTTAAATGTAAAAACATCGGTCATATAGGAAAACAATAGAAACTTTTAGCAAATAAAAAGAAATCCCTATGGAATCGGACCTCAGTGAAAGGACCATCGCATGGATGAAGTAATGTAAATTCAATCCTTCAAATTAATATAAAAGGACAAGTTTGAAAATTATTAATTATTATTACGATGTGACTATATGAATTAGTACGGAGTTGGAGGTGAAGGGATTGAAAGACACACTTTAAATTCCTTCAGCTGTGAAAGAAAAGGGAGTGAAACATCGTTTTCTATATTGAGGACCAACAAAATTAAAAAACCTCCGAATGAATAAATAAAACATTGGCTAAATGGATACCAATCTTTTTAGGACGATGTGGGAATTCACGTTCAAATGGCAAGGAACATATAAAGATGAACTGTTTAAAAAACCGTAAGAACTTTATAATTTATGAACATTAAATTAAAAACTTTCCATATATAAAAAAATACAAATAGAATCCTATCTGACCAACGTAAATTAATATTAATAATGTTATTTGATTTTTTTTTTTTTTAGTTAAAATCATTTCCATTTATTTATTTTTTGTTCTTTAAGTTTTATCATGATTTTTGTTTTTCGTTAAATTAATTCTATAAATGTTAAACTTAAGTCGGGCATGAATGGCTGTATAGATTTGTAAAGTTATATTAGGGGAGGGTCATCTTAGGTTATTTGTGTCGTAGTTGAATTGGGTCAATGGAGGGGATATATTGGTGTGATTAGTAGATGTAATATCAGATTCGCTATGGGCAGATCATTTCATATGCTGCACTCACCCGTTTGCCTATGGAAGGAATTATAAGTTGGAGAACACAGTTCCTTTCTATGGAGTTTTTTTTTATTGCTCTTCTTGTCAGATAGATGTCATATTCCTATTTGACGAGAGGCAATTTCTTCTCTTAACTTTTTGGTGCTGCCGTATTTTATATTACATTGAATGCATTGATATATCAGATAAATTGATGCCAGTTTTGGCTGCGAACCTTTAGCCTAAGGTTAAATAGGGATAGAATGTTTTATTTTCAAATGCAAATCTATGTAGTCTATTCATACTCGACACTAAATAAAAATGCATTAAATTTAAGTTGTTTATAGACGCTTGCATGGATTGGTTATCGGTTAAGTATGTTTTGGGTTTTCATATTTGATCAAAATATATAGACATTCGATAAATAATGATACCTTACGGTGAGTATCTAAAGTGCATTTATTCGGATGTCTTTTAAGTTATTGGTGACAATGCAAGTATCTTATTGTGAATACTATTGGGTTACTTATAAATTTCCCTCTGCAATTGTCAGTATCAATGATTTTATATTTTGATCATTTATGTGTATTTTGAAATGTTTTTAACCGTTGTAATCTATGTGACCGATCTATACTCAACATTATTAAAACAAATTTTTATAATTCCATCTGTGTGAACTTAATTAAAATGTAAACTTATAATATAATAGAAATTAAAATGCAAATTAAAATCTAAAGTAAAGTTAAAAATAATGTTAAGTGTTAAAATGTAAACTGATACTAAAACAATTTTAAATCTTATATATTGTAGTGATGAGCTACAAACTGCCACACCATCCAGTTATTTAAGACACTCTACCAATTGGAGCCTTGTAATATATTAGCTTAACCAATAAGTTGCTAAGCAAATTGACATATTAACATTTTTTTTTCTTTCCAACATATACATGTGTATAAACATCTTTTTATTTTTAAGGAGGTAATAAAAGCCATTAAATTACTAGGGAGAAACAGATAGGTATATTAACACTGGAATAAAAGGGTATTATATGTTAATAATTGGGGATGACTATAAAAATAAAATAGAAACTTACACATAAATTAAAAAATAAAATAAAAACAATGACTGAATTAAAACCTAAACCTAAACACAAGGCACCATTTGTGGAGATGAGATTTGTAGAAATGAAATTTAAAATATTTATAAATTATTATTTTTAGTTATAATCCCATTTATTTATATTACGTCATTTAAACAATAGGAAATGTCAAGGTTAAAATGTTTAAAATAACTTCACGCGACCGAAACGCAGGATTAATTGTTATAATTGTCTTCTGTTTTTTTTTTAAGAGAGAACATTATTATTTTTTTTCTGTTTAAAAAAATAGTTTTCGAATACAAAATGGATCTGAATATTCGAATTCAAATATATAAATATTTTTTTTTAAAATATTAATCAAAGTGATCAAAAGCTGAAATTTTAAAGCAATCATTTGAAGGGAAAGAAATGATTTGAAAGTAAGAAGTTTTAAATTATTTGCTGATTAGATAAATTTTAGCTAAATTTAAGCGTTGCAGTAATATTCAATAAATAATTGTTTTGATAAATAATAATATCGTCATTGAAATCTTGAGCAGCAAATGAATCAATAAATATATATTATTTTTATATCATGATTGCTTGCTGAAAAGTTTTTACCATGGGGTAATAATACGTCATCGATAAAGCCATGAAAGTTTAAAGATTTTACCTGCCCATTTAGGAGAAACTTAAAAACCATCTTTGCTTTAAATAAAATGCCTAAACAAATCCAAGACAGGATAATTGGAGAACATTATTATTTTTTGACTCAGACAAGAAACTTCTATTCTTCATGGGAGCAAAACTTCATCTCCATTCCTAGGAATTTATTTAATAAATGAACAATTTCCAGAAGACTTATCGAACTTTAATTAACATAATGGGATAAGAATTGTAATTTTTGTTTTATTATTTTGTCTATTGTAAATTTTATGTATTATTTTCGTTTCTACAAATGGAAGCTAATGTGTATAATTTTGGAGTTACTCTGTATGAGAGTAATAAGGGGGGGGAAAATTAGATTTATATACATATATTTTCATCATCTCTAATTGTATAAAAAAAAATAATAGTTTTGACCGCCCCATCTGACTGACTTTTGACAAAATTAGGAGGTAAGAAATTTTAATATTATCTTATAGTAAGCAAAACACAATGATATATTTTTTTACTATTATTAATTAAGCTTACTTTTGTATTGCTTTTATAAATCAATGATTTATAACCATTGAGGTATCTAGAAAACAGAGGTCTTTTTATTGTTGTTATGTTTGTATACACATTTTAAATTAGTCAGCTAAATTCGCAATCACATATACATATTATAATTTTCCATATTCGTTGTTGTAAATAATTAGTCAAGTACATGAACTTCTACCATTGGGTTTATGGCAAGGGTTTTATTTTATTAATATCATTATAGTTATCGATATGGTAGAATTTCATCCTGACAAAATAAATTATATATATCAGATTTAAGTGTTATTCATATTGCATATTTTTTTTTATTTGTCAATCAATAAATGTTTATATAATTTGTTATTTTAATCTGGTCTCTAACTCATCATTATTTCAATATCCATCACCAGCTTTATAGTTCTTCATTATGCACATACCCATTATAAACATTATAATCTTATTTAGTTTTACACCTATTAATATTATTACTATGATAGAGGAAATACACATACATATTTAAGTCATTTATTATAGCTTTTAATACATATATACTTATACTGCACATACATATTTTTTTTATATATCTTATGCTTAATTGATTTTTGGTAATTAATTATCACTTATATAGAAGTGCAATAACTACTATTAGTGTGATCTCCTTCCCTGATAAGAGAGCTCAGGCAATTACTCCCTGAGTTTGAATACTGTGGTATAACGCGGCTAGAAAGGGGTGAGAATTGGATGAACTGACCCAAATTGTATCTAGGTTAATAAAAATAGGTAGAGCTAGTCTATTGGAAGTAGGTACAATCATAGGTTATGTATTTCATCGCGTAATCACTTGCATCCTATCTGAAGACCCAAAGTCCGACCATAGTAAGATGCGTTCCCCCTATCTCTTATGTAATCCTCCAGCCCGTTACATCTGGCACCCAAAGTTTCAGCATGAATATCAAGTCTCCAAGGAGATCTAGCTATTGAACTCATAAAAAAATAATAATTTTTTTTTTAGTTTGAAATTTTTTTTTTTATCTTAAGTCGTTTTTGCATATATATAACCTCTATAAACTTACACATCTAACATATAATTAATTCAAATAATTACAGCTTTGAAAAGTGTATTTAATATTTCTTTTTATTATAAATAATTTTATCAAATAAAAACTATTATCTAGAATGGGAAGTGAAATTTGAGGGATATAAATAATGAAATGAGCCGAGACCAACCATTAAATAAATAATCATTGATTAAACATAGTTAAAATAGATGAGTCTGGGAAAATAAAAGATAAGGTTTTTTTTTTTTTTTTTTTAAAATGGGAAATAAAAGTTACATACATAAGGGAAATCTAAACTAAATGCAAATGGCAAAAAGATGGCGTATAAAACCCTATGGTATATATATATATTCACTTGTATTAATAAAACCAAATAATATATTGTAAATTTATAAAAAAAAATTTAATGTTAACTAGAAGTAAGAAATATTTATTAAACATGGATCTTAAGCATTTACCAGAATCAGATAGTAATAGTGATAGTGAAATAGAAATGAGTACCACTGTTGTTGTAAAAGAAGCTTTGTGTAGCCAAGCATCTGGGGGGTCTCTAAATGAAACTGAACACTTGTCACAGGTGCAAGAAGAGAACCAGTTGGTTTGTCAAATTCAAGAGACTCCTATTAATGAAATCAGACAACCACCTCAAGCTGAGATAGCACCGACTTTAGGTGAGCAGACAGCTATTGTGCAAATGCTCCAAATGATGAAAGACCAAATGATCATGGAAATCAATAATAAAATGAGTAGTTTAAAAGAAGAAATGGCAACTAATAACCGTAGTTTAAGGGAAGAAATGGCAACGAATATGAGAGACATGAGAGAAATGAACAATAGTTTAAGGGAAGAAATGGCTAAAATAAACAGCAATAGTAGTAGTTTAGAAGCAAAGATAGACAGCAATAGTAGTAGTTTAGAAGCAAAGATAGATAGCAATAGCAGTAGTTTACGAGAAGAAATGACAACCAATTTCAGTAATTTAAACATTAATATGGATATAAAAATGAAGGAATTTCAAAGTAAACTATCTGCAGATATGGAACGATTATCTCTTGGTTTGAATAGTGTCCAAGAAGATAATAAAGAATTGAAACAGGCTATGTTTGAAATGAGGAAAGAGATAGATGAGAAGGATGTAAAGTGTCAACAGAGATTGGAAGAATTCAAGCACACTATCACCAGCCAACTAGATACTAAATATGAAGAAGTACAACAAAATCATGTACATTTTAAGGAAGAAGTATCTGCTGAACAGGATAGACATCAAAACAAAATTCAGGAAGAATTTAATATCATTAACACCAAAATTGAGCAATTGCACTCCCGATTAAATAATGAAGTGAAAGGGAATAACAAATCTTTTGAAGTCATGAGTCAAAATGTAAAGCATTTGGAAGAAAAGATATCTTCTGGTGAAATGGAGACTCTTCCAAATGATGTAAAATTAGGATCAGTAATTGAAGGCATAAAAGGAATTCAGGACCAAGTGGACCATATAGACAAAGCCACTAATCAAAGATTTGAAGCAATTGAGACTCATTTATACCAAAAGGCATATAGAATGGGAATGCAGTCTACTGAAATTGATAGATCAGCACAAACCAAGTATGAGAATGAAGATAAGTTGGGAAATGATTTAGAAGTAGTTATCAAAGACAGTAGCAAGGATGATGACCTCTATTTGGGACCTACTTGGTCACGTCAAATACCACTGGAGATAGAAGCTTCTCCTTATAATTTTAACTTAGAGGGAATAGTACCGAATAACTGCCAGTTAAATCAAAATACACAAGTACCTAATCAGCCAATTAGCTCGATGGACATGACTAATGTGAATAACCGCACAGCTCAAATTAGTGCAATTAATCAGTTTGTGAAGTTGAAAAACTTTAAAGGTTTAGTTAATGAGGCCCCTATGGAACACCTTAGAAGCCTTAATTTATACTTCTCGGTTAATCACAATTTGTCTGAGGCAGAGAAACTTATTATTGCTTATAGCCATTTACAAGGCGACGCACTAATGTGGTGGGAATCATTGTTCCAAACTCCACCCACATTTGATGGCTATCAAAACCTTTTGGTCAAAAATTTCTGGAACAGAGATAAACAAGAAGTGCTTTTTTATCAGCTGTTTCAAGAAACATATCGGCAAACACCAGGAGAAACATTTACCAAATTTTTTCCGCCGCCAAGTAACAAAACTTAGAACATTAAATACTTACCACCTGAGTGAAGGTGACATGATAAGAATTATCAAAAGAAATTTGCCCTTAAAAATTGAGCAAGCACTATTATGCACCAATGCTAGAAACATTGAGCAAGTAGCTGAATTGTTAAATAGCATTGACTTAAATACAGTTAATGTTTCAAATAGGACACCTGAAAAACGAAAAGAAGAAATGGCCATCAATACCATTTATTACAAAAAAAGAAAAAATAATAATGACCCATATCATTGGAAGGGAAAATCAATGAAATCCTCTCCTTACATATGGACTCCTGATAGAACCCAAGTTAATAGTGGGAAAAACAAAACAAACCCCCATAATAGCCCAGGGAATAATCCAAAGCCAGGGTGCAGTAACCATGTACCTACTATCTTGCCAAAACCAAACTAGAATGGTACTTGAGGCCATGTTCCTCACCTCAAGAAACCGAAAATGCAATGAGGAACACTAGTCAAACCATAATAGGAGAAATCACTAATCTAATGTGCTCGTGGGATGACAAAGCAACCAATTTTGCTTTGCAAAGCTGCCCCATGATAGAGATTTTGTTTGAGGGTTTGCTAGTAAAAGCCTTATTAGACTCAGGTAGCCAAATTTCAGTTATATCAGACAATTTCTATCATAAGGTTCTGATTAAAAATCCAAACATTAAGACCCTACCACTGAAATCAGTACAAGTCACCATGGCAAACAATAGAAAAGCTAAACTAGCACAAAAACAAATCTGGGTTCAATTGAACATTGGCCAAACAGTTCTCTATCATGTGTTTTTAATACTGAATGGCTTAATACATGATGTCATCTTAGGGGCAGATTTCCTGCATAAAAACCATTGTTTTATTGATTTCTCTGATAAGACAGTTAGGGTAAGTGATGAGATCGTGGAGATGACATTGCTTCCAAGATATGACCTACCTGAAGTTGACTGCATAATATCTACCATTCCAGAAGCACTCATGGAACAAAAAATTGCACAATCCAACTTGATTGGAAGCGATAGTACGATGGAATTGCGATCAGTTATAAATCAGTTTAGCCCAATTTTCTCAGAAATACCAGGGATAATAGAGGGTTTCCAGCAATGAATAAGACTCATTCATGACCAACCATTCCAATCCAGATCGTATCCTATTCCATATCAGTATCGTGAAGAGATAACTAAGCAAATCAATAAGATGCTAGATTGGGGAATTATTTCCAAATGTTCTTCACCTTATTGTAATCCAATTGTAACTGTGAAGAAGAAAGATGGGTCGATGAGATTTTGTTTGGATGCTCATCAACTAAACAAAATTACAGTTCCTGATAGGAACATTCCACCGCCCATCCACGAATTATTCGTGAAATTTGGAAATAAGAAGGTATTCTCTACCTTTGATTTAACCTCCAGTTATTGGCAAATCGAACTCCATCCTGATGATCACCAATATACTGCCTTCCGATACGAGGGTTTCACCTATCAGTTTAATAGGATGCCCTTTGGATTGATCAATAGTGGTTCTGGCCTAATAAGGTGCCTGGACAAAACCCTATCACCTGAGGTTAAACAGATCACAATCATTTATGTGGATGATATAATAATCGCATCTACTACAGTTGAGGAACACCTTCAACACCTAACTCTATTCTTTAAAGAGTGTTTAAAAAAAGGGATAAAGGTCAACTTCAAGAAGAGTACTTTAGTTTGTAATGAGGTAGTCTTTTTGGGTCACATCATTGGTTGCAATGGGATAAGACCACATCCAGACAAGATCAGTGCCATACAGAACTTTCCAAAGCCCACTAATAAAAAAAAATTAGATCATTCTTGGGATTATGTAATTTCTATAATCGTTTTTATCAAAAGTTCTCTGACCACATGGAACCATTACTAAAACTCATTAGAAAGGATGAAAGGTGGAACTGGACTAGTGAACAAGATGAGGCATTTGCAAAGATTAAAGCAGGGTTCTTAGAGCAAATCATCTTAGCCTTCCCTGATTTTAACAAACCATTTATTGTTCAAACGGACAGCAGTGGTTTTGGATTAGGGGTAACATTATCCCAGATCCAGGAGGATGGTCAACCTGGCGTCCTCTATTTCATCAGCCACCTCTTGAAAGGTCCAGAATTAAATTATACAGTCACCGAGAAGGAAGCACTAGCAATAGTGTGGGCCTTCCAAAAGTTTCGACAAATGCTTCTTGGATCAGAGGTGATAGGGGTCACTGATCACAAAAGCCTCGAATTCCTGAATCACAGCTACTTGACTAACAGTCGTTTAATCCGGTGGAGCTTGTTATTGCAGGAATTCAATTACGCCATTCAGTATTGTAAAGGATCCGAGAATGTTGTAGCAGATGTGCTCAGTCGAAACCCATGTAGGTCAGAACAATATAATCTGTCAGTAGATAATGCCTACATTACTAACATCGATCTAATTAGTGATAAAAATGTAGAGAACGATTTAGAAAACTTACAAGACATACAGTCAAAAGATACTGACCTAAACCCCATAATTAAAGCTTTAAAGGGGGAGAAAGTTCTGCATGTGCCGAAAGATCTCATGTCATATAAGATAGAAAAGCAGGTCTTATTATATAATATAAATTCACATACGGATGAGTGGAGGGTAGTAATACCTAAATCTATATGAATCCCACTCATAAGACATATACATAATTTATATGGACATTTTGGTGCTCATAAAACTGAGCATACTATTAAAAATTGGTTTTACTGGCCAAAAATGTATCGTGATGTCCTCAGCATACTTCGGGACTGTCTGAATTGTTTAAAAGCTAAGCCAGTAAACCAAAAATACAGCAGTTCATTAAGATCAATCATACCAGAAAGACCGAACGAGATCCTAGCGATAGACTATTATGGGCCATTACCCCCATTCAACAAGCAAAAATACTTGTTAGTCACCTATGATCTCTTTTCTAAGTATGTGTCTGCTTACCCAATACCCCAAGCTAATACCAGACATACGATCAAGGTATTAGACACCCTCCAATTTCTATTGATAGGGAAGCCTGGGACCATCTTAACAGATCATGGCACCCCTTTTCTATCGAAGGAATGGAAAAAATGGGTGGAAAAATCACAGATCAAACATGTGCTTACATCCATTAGGAACCCACAGTCGAACCCTTGCGAACGTGTAATGCGGGAGCTCGGACGTTTGTTCAGGACCTATTTGGGAAATGAGCATAAGGAGTGGGTAAAGCAAACAAAGTGTGTAGTCAATTATATTAACTGGAGCATAAATGAATCAACAGGATTCGCGCCCATTAGACTACATTTACACCAACTCACACCTATTTTATTCATGGCATATCAACCCCCAGTATATCCCACAGAAATAAATGTGGAACAGGAAAGATTACAAGCATATGAAAGGCTCAAGAAAATGGCTAACTTAAGAAATAAAAATGGAAAGGTTTATCATAATTTTAAAGTAGGGGATAAAGTCTTGATAAAAACTCCACATGTAAGTAAACCGCAAGATAATATGTACCATAAGTTTTTTAATCAATATGAAGGACCATTTACAATAGTAAAACAATCTGGTCATAATGCATATTGGATTGATATTGGAGGAGAGGTACGTGGAACATATAATGCCCATATCTTAAAACCATATCTTGGAATCTCCATGTGAACATACAGTTGCTTTATAGAATGCACAAACCAGCTGGAGTAATAGTTAGAAGTGATAGTTAAAGCATAGTAAAAGACAAAATCAATATCAGGGAAAATATCTATATTTATATCTAGGTGATTTTAAAAAATATATATATATATAACTAGGGATATTATAATTATGTATTTTTTTTTTGTTGATGAGGATATACCCAGGTTAATGCTTTAAAAGCATTGGGTTGTCTTGACATTAACCGAGATAGAAGAGTCAATCCATACAGTGTAATGGATGCTCTAATATTTGGTTAGACCTTAAAAAAAATCCAGTGAGACTCAAAAAAGGAGCAGGATGAAGGCTAACAAATAAATTTATGTGCCGTCTAAATAGAGACACATTACCGGTTAATTGTTTGGTCCACATAACCGTCAATAGAGAGAAAAAAAAAACCCTAAGTTCAAATCACACTTTAAATGATATATGATTTATCCGTACAAAGAAAGTGTTAAATAATTTTGAAAGACTAGCTGATAAATTTAAGCAACATTGGAGTACATTTTTTTTTAAAAAAAACCCCTTCATTGAAACCTAACTCAATCCAGCATTAAACGAACACATACTTATATGTTAGTGATAAAATTCTATCCATAAGTTAGAATTTTAACCCTGTAGAAGAAGGGGTTTGTAGTGATGAGCTACAAACTGCCACACCATCCAGTTATTTAAGACACTCTACCAATTGGAGCCTTGTAATATATTAGCTTAACCAATAAGTTGCTAAGCAAATTGACATATTAACATTTTTTTTTCTTTCCAACATATACATGTGTATAAACATCTTTTTATTTTTAAGGAGGTAATAAAAGCCATTAAATTACTAGGGAGAAACAGATAGGTATATTAACACTGGAATAAAAGGGTATTATATGTTAATAATTGGGGATGACTATAAAAATAAAATAGAAACTTACACATAAATTAAAAAATAAAATAAAAACAATGACTGAATTAAAACCTAAACCTAAACACATGGCACCATTTGTGGAGATGAGATTTGTAGAAATGAAATTTAAAATATTTATAAATTATTATTTTTAGTTATAATCCCATTTATTTATATTACGTCATTTAAACAATAGGAAATGTCAAGGTTAAAATGTTTAAAATAACTTCACGCGACCTAAACGCAGAATTAATTGTTATAATTGTCTTCTGTTTTTTTTTAAGAGAGAACATTATTATTTTTTTTCTGTTTAAAAAAATAGTTTTTGAATACAAAATGGATCTGAATATTCGAATTCAAATATATAAATATTTTTTTTAAAATATTAATCAAAGTGATCAAAAGCTGAAATTTTAAAGCAATCATTTGAAGGGAAAGAAATGATTTGAAAGTAAGAAGTTTTAAATTATTTGCTGATTAGATAAATTTTAGCTAAATTTAAGCGTTGCAGTAATATTCAATAAATAATTGTTTTGATAAATAATAATATCATCATTGAAATCTTGAGCAGCAAATGAATCAATAAATATATATTATTTTTATATCATGATTGCTTGCTGAAAAGTTTTTACCATGGGGTAATAATACGTCATCGATAAAGCCATGAAAGTTTAAAGATTTTACCTGCCCATTTAGGAGAAACTTAAAAACCATCTTTGCTTTAAATAAAATGCCTAAACAAATCCAAGACAGGATAATTGGAGAACATTATTATTTTTTGACTCAGACAAGAAACTTCTATTCTTCATGGGAGCAAAACTTCATCTCCATTCCTAGGAATTTATTTAACAAATGAACAATTTCCAGAAGACTTATCGAACTTTAATTAACATAATGGGATAAGAATTGTAATTTTTGTTTTATTATTTTGTCTATTGTAAATTTTATGTATTATTTTCGTTTCTACAAATGGAAGCTAATGTGTATAATTTTGGAGTTACTCTGTATGAGAGTAATAAGGGGGGGGGGAATTAGATTTATATACGTATATTTTCATCATCTCTAATTGTATATAAAAAAAATAATAGTTTTGATCGCCCATCTGACTGACTTTTGACAAAATTAGGAGGTAAGAAATTTTAATATTATCTTATAGTAAGCAAAACACAATGATATATTTTTTTACTATTATTAATTAAGCTTACTTTTGTATTGCTTTTATAAATCAATGATTTATAACCATTGAGGTATCTAGAAAACAGAGGTCTTTTTATTGTTGTTATGTTTGTATACACATTTTAAATTAGTCAGCTAAATTCGCAATCACAGATACATATTATAATTTTCCATGTTCGTTGTTGTAAATAATTAGTCAAGTACATGAACTTCTACCATTGGGTTTATGGCAAGGGTTTTATTTTATTAATATCATTATAGTTATCGATATGGTAGAATTTCATCCTGACAAAATAAATTATATATATCAGATTTAAGTGTTATTCATATTGCATATTTTTTTTTTATTTGTCAATCAATAAATGTTTATATAATTTGTTATTTTAATCTGGTCTCTAACTCATCATTATTTCAATATCCATCACCAGCTTTATAGTTCTTCATTATGCACATACCCATTATAAACATTATAATCTTATTTAGTTTTACACCTATTAATATTATTACTATGATAGAGGAAATACACATACATATTTAAGTCATTTATTATAGCTTTTAATACATATATACTTATACTGCACATACATATTTTTTTATATATCTTATGCTTAATTGATTTTTGGTAATTAATTATCACTTATATAGAAGTGCAATAACTACTATTAGTGTGATCTCCTTCCCTGATAAGAGAGCTCAGGCAATTACTCCCTGAGTTTGAATACTGTGGTATAACGCGGCTAGAAAGGGGTGAGAATTGGATGAACTGACCCAAATTGTATCTAGGTTAATAAAAATAGGTAGAGCTAGTCTATTGGAAGTAGGTACAATCATAGGTTATGTATTTCATCGCGTAATCACTTGCATCCTATCTGAAGACCCAAAGTCCGACCATAGTAAGATGC
>JAQFVV010013654.1:0-87677 GCA_028023455.1 Epiperipatus broadwayi | reverse complement strand
TTTCATATAAGTATACACAATTTTATTACATTCAGAAGAAACCCATTGCTCTAATTGTATGTATATTATAAGTGTAATTTGGGTGTATGTACTTAAACAACTAAAAAAAATATTTAACTTAAAAGCAATAATTATTATATAAATTCTTATCTTAGATTAGCCTAGTTTGAATATCTTATATACTTTTAAATCATTAAGAAAGAATGTGCTGCCCCATGCTATTTTATTCAATTTGTTTAATTTTAATGATGTATTAATATTTTTGCCTTATTAAAAGAAAATTCTGAGAATGTTAATATTAAATCAATTTTGTTTTGATTTTATTACTTTATACTTGTGTAAATGAAAAGATGTGCATTTGGATTTAAATGCAATGAAATAGAAATAACAAATTTAATTGTGCATCAAAGTTTTTGTTATAACCAAAAAAACCATAGTATTATATAATAAGATAAAGATGGGAAAATGTTACTGGAACTGCATTGTTTTAAATACATTAAGGTTATCTGATGTAAGATAATGTAGTTTACCATTTAAAAAGTTATATTTTTGAAGATTAAATAATTATTTAGAAGTTGTTTATTTATTTCAAATAAATAAAAGGATTCTAAAAGCATCTGAAAAACTTTTTAGAACAACATTTAAAACAGAAAAACATTTACTAAAAATTATTTTTAAATTTCATTCTAAAATTTCCATGATTTTTTTACTATAAATGTAACCTGGCACAACTGACTTAATTGAAAGTTATCAATTTAGATTAATTTTCTTAGAAATTGTCATTCTTTTGCTTATTTTTTTATCATTTAGTTTTTGTCTTGCTTGGCTAGATAAAAGGATTCTGGCAGGATTTCCAGATTCTTAAACTATTTGGTTTATCATTATAAACACCATGGCAAGTAATTATCCAAGAATCATCATGCACCATCAAAGAAGCCAAAATGTAATCCTATTATAACTAAATGTCATCTCAACTAATTAACAAAGATTTATAATTGAAATTAACTAAAAGCAAAAATTTCTTAATAATCAATTTTGTTTGGAATTTTTAATTTAAAACTTATTTATAAAGCTCTAAATAATATTAATGAAGTTAATTCTTGACTAAGTTATTCACTATGCCTGAATTAACGGTTTTCCTTATTAATATATTTCATTAAATTATTGAAGAATTTTAACAATTTCCAAAGGAACCTTATGCTATATTCCAGTTATGTTTTATTCACATGTTAATATTCCCTGCATTAGAGACATCAATAGATCATCATCATCATCATTAGGCATCAGCCATTTGAAGAAAAAAAGAACTAATTATTGTTTTTTACAGAAAGGCTTTTTATTTTTGTTTCATTGTTTTATTGTTTTTTTTTTAAAAAAAAAATTGATTTTTAGTTCTCAAAGTTGAAATGAAGTTAGTAATATGCTGTTCAAGTAAAGTATATTATTCTTATAGACTAATTACAGAGAATGAACTTGCTGGAACCTTTTCTTTTGTTTTTGAGGGATATAATTCTTATTAATTGGTAAGATTGGCGCTTGAGATAGGACTTGGTCCATGCTCACAAATATGCCTATTCAGAGTTTAGTTAATAACCTGTTCTCACTCAAATTCTTAGAATAGGAAATATGGTAGACTGTTAAAATGGCCTCCCAACGAATGGGGTGGTGAAGGTTGGAGAACGGAATTTAAAAGGGTTTCCCAATGAAAGTTGGAGAAAGATTTTTTTAAAAAAAAAAAAGAGAGAGAAAACAAAAAGAGTTTAAAAATATATTTAAATGATGGCAAATTTTGATATATATATACTTACAGAAAAGTTCTCAAGTAGTCAGAATAGAAAATAACGTTTATGATCGATAAGGTTTGTTCTATATAAAGTCACATAATTAATAAAATAGAGGTTTGAGGATTTTATCAATATTTGGGATATTACAAAACAATATCTTTACATAAGGGTAGAAGTGAGTGGAGGGAGTTTTATCTGGCGGGTCATTCAGTGTACCACTGAGAGCTGGGGTAACGAACCTGGCACATTTAGTTGGAATAGTAATAAATATACACTAACAGAATAAATAGATACAAAAAAATAAAGTCAAAAAAAAGAAAGTGCAACAGCAGAAGACAGGGGAAGAGAAAGAACTAAGTATAATGGAGATAATTTTAAAAAAATTAGAAATTCTGGAACTCCAAATTCAGTAAATGGATGAGAAGTTCAGAATGGAGATTAGGGATGGAAAGTGAAAGTAGTCGTGGGAAAAGGGAGTATGAAGAAAATGAAGGAGAAAGTAAGAAAAAGGCTGAGAAGTCAAACAATAAAGAAGTAGAAGAGAGTTTAGATGAATGAGAGGGAAATATAAAATGGAAGCAGAAGGCTTGTAATGCAGAACTAGCGCATATGACTATAGTATACTGTTTGAACAAGGAAAGGAAGTCCAGGATCAGCAAAGTGCTAGGCTTGGGATGGAAAAAGGATGATCTGATAGGGACACAATGTACAGAAAAAGAGGTGATGATAGTTACAGACTGAGATGGCAGTACGATCCAGAAGCTTGGTGTCCACCAACCAAGCCAAATTACAGTCAAGGAAATGTTTTCAACCACAGATATCTTAATACCTAACTCGTTAAACTCATTCTCTACTGATTATTGGACTTATTTGTCCTTTTAACAATATAAATTGGCAAATAACATACTTTATTTCTATATGTAATTGGAGCCTGTCATTCTAACTAACACTAGTGAGTTTCTGTTTACATCTTTTACTTTTATATCAAACTTTTTAATTTTAACTTTCTTATAACCTTTTGTAATTTCATTCCATTGGTTTTAGAGATCAATAAAATACATGAGCCACTATCAATCTCCATTTCCAGTTCTGTGATACATATTTTAAGTGTTAGCATATATTGATTTTGCCAGTATGAAATCATACTCTTTAATATTAACGTCATCTTTCTTATCTCCCCTTCATTTGATTATTTCACTTTTATCTTTTGGCCTGGGTTTTTGCAAACTGTTGTTAAATACCCTCTGTTGCCACAATTAAAACAGCTTTCTCAATGACATTTACAATTCTTAGCAAAAAGACCTGTTTCTCCACAGCAAAAACATTTTCCCAAGGATATTGGTTAGGTATTAAGATATCTGTGGTTGAAAACATTTTCAAGGAACATGAAATGTTAAATAAGTACCCTGAATTATTTTCTGAGGAATTAGGATTAAAAAAAAGTAAACCTGGTAGATATAGAATTAAGTGAGAATGCACAACCTGTGATCTGTAAGCCACGGAAAATTCATTTGTGCAGAGAGAAAAGGTCGAGGAAAAGTTTAAAATGTTGATGGCTAGAGGCATATTAACTTCTATAGAAGAGGCAGAATGGAGCATGCCCATAGTGGTGATAACTAAACCTAATGGGCAAATCAGACTGAGTGGAAATTATTGTGTTACTATTAATAAAAATCTAAATAAAGGTGTGTATCCAGTACCTAATGTTAGACAAGTTTCAGTGAATTTGTCTAATACAAAGATTTTTGCCAAATTGGACCTCAATTCCACTTATCACCAGATTAAAGTTATTAAAACAGGAAAAACTCTCCATACAGTAATGCCATTCAGTACAAGCCACAGTAATCAATGGATGCAAGAAGGCTTATGCGTAAAATCCCCATCTAGCACCTACTCATACCAATATTCCCAGATTAGTTTCTAGCTTGTGGCTTTGGCAGTAGAGAGTCTTGGATCTGAGAGCACTGCACCTAGATCTTAGGATCTAATGCAACCCTCCAGCAGTCACCTTTTATCTCTACTTAACTAAAAAACTATGAGAATAAAATTGGAAACAATAATATTTTCAATCTAAGCTCATTAACTTATATAGTCATATAGGTCTGAACTAGTTCAATACCCATACATTTTGGTGTCTGAGTTTGGACCTACATGACTATATAAGCTAATGAGCTTAGATTAAAAATATGATTGTGTTTTCAATTCTATTCTCATAGTTTAGTAGTTTAAGTAGAGATAAAAGGAGGTTCTGGAGGTTTGCATTAGATCCTAAGGTCTAGATGTAGTGCTCTCAGATCCAAGGCTCCCTACTGACAAAATCCACAAGCTAGAAACTAGTCTGTGAATATTGGATGAGTAAGTGCTAGATAGGGATTTATGCACTAGCCTTCTGACATCTATTGATTACTCTGGCTGAGTAGCACTAGTATATGGAGAGTTTTGCCTGTTTTAATAACAATTATGAGCAAGCATAAGAAATAATGATCATGTGATATCAAATTAAAGTTACTGACAAATCAGCAAGAATATTGAGCTAACCACACTGTTTGGCTGTTCAAATGTAATCATTTACCATTCGGAATTGCTACGGTACCGAATATTTTTCAGGCCAAGTTAAACTTAATATTACAAGAATTAAAAGGGGTAACACCTTATTACAATGACAATTTGATAACAGCAACATCTTGTGAATTTATTAGAGAATTTTGAAAATTTGCAATAAATGAAATAAGGCAGGGATTAAGTTAAACCATAAAAAATGTGTATGGAAGACACAAGAGTTAAAGTTTCTAGGACACAGCATTTCAGATCTAGGACACAGCATTTCAGATAAAGAAAAACATCCATTAATGGATGAAGTCAGGGTTCTTAGAAATGCAGAAAGGCCTAAGAACATAAAGCAGCTTCAGCATTTTAGAACTAGTTAATTTTTTGAACCGTTTTTAAAAAGGCGATGGTGGCAAAACCATTGTATGAGTTATTGCACAAAAGGCAAAACTGGGTTTGGTCAGAAATTCAAGACAGAGCTTTTGAAAAAACTAGAGAGCTTTTATCATCTGATATGTTGTTGGTACATTTTGACAGGAAGCATGAAATTAGAATTACTACTGATGCATCAGACTGGGAGATAGAAGTTGTTTTAGTTCACCCTATAGGTAAGATCAAGCAGCCTACAGCTTATGCATCCAGAACATTGTCAAAAGCAGAATGTAATTATAGTCAAATTGACAAAGTAGCTCTGGTGATCATTTTCATTGTAAAAAAATGTTTGTTTTTGGATGTAGTTTTGAAATTATTACGAATCATACACCTTTGTTGGGGATTTTAGGAAATGATCATGCAGCACCTGAACATTTAAGTCTGTGTATGTTATGATGGTAGAATGTGTTAGCTGCATATGATTATTCATTGAAATATGAACAGGGAAAAGAAAACTCACATGCAAACACATTGTCAAAATTTCCAGATAGTCAAGACACATGCAATAGTGAGTTTGAATTTAATTACATTGATAGCATGAATTCACAAGTGTTAAATAATAATACAGCCCAAAAGTGGATTAGGGAAGAAAAAGGATACGATATTCTGACAAATTGGATTAAGAAGAGCTGGCCTAAAACTAGACCTAGTTATGTGGCAATTGGGTGAGAGCAGTTATCTGTTTGTAGGAAGTATATAATAATGGGAAATATAATTGTTATAAGACTAACAGGGAGGGATACAGTTTTAAGCTTCTCTATAAAGGAAATCCTGGCATAGTGCATGCAAAAGCTTTGGCATGTAGCTAGGTCTGTTAGCCACAAATTAGTGCAGATATAGGTTGTTCAACATGTCAGTCAGAAGATGTATTATCAATGAAATGTTTTGCATTCTGCCTGAAGGCAACAGAAGCAAGGGAAAGAGTGCATATTGATCACACAGGTACAATGAATGGAAAAATTCTGCTTATAATTATAGATATGGTCTTGAGATAGATAGAATGCCATTTTGTGAAAGATACTAATGTCTTAGAAACAAGTATTTAAAGATGGTTTGCTCAATACATGGTTTTCCAGAAGTAGTTATGTCAGATAACAGAGCAGTTTTTACTGGAGAGGAATTACGAGTTTTTTTAGTAACTATGGGATTTATCACATGTGCACACCTCCATATCACCCCAATCAAATGGATTAGCAGAGAATGCAGTACACCAAGTAAAGAGAAGTTTTAAATAAAGAGTATTGTAGAAATGCAAGATGCATTACAGACATTTATGCTCTATCAACATTTAATGTCATCTATGATGACAGGAAAATTGGCAGAATTAATGTGTGGATATAAACTAAAAAATAAATTGGCAGTTCTGCATGCTAATGACAAAGATTAGTATTCCAGATGTGAAGCCAAGCAAAATGTTTGGAGTTGGTGAGCCTGTATGAGCGAGAGATGTGATACGGACAAATGAATCAAGGGAACAATAGCTAAAATATTGTCAAATCAAATATATGTGGTTAGTGAAATTAATGGTTTAAAGTACAGATGTCACATGATCCATATATAAAAAGAGAACCAGAGAAATTGCACCTGGAAATATGGCAAGATCCAAATATGCAGAAAGCGAAAAGTGGTAAAAGAAGCAACACGGGAAGAAAGATAGAGGAAAACAAGTTAATAGAGAAAAATAATAATGAAAATATAGAAAAAATTCGAATGAAATCTGAAATAAATAAATCACTTAGACGTGTGCATATCAAAAAAAAAACCAGAAAGATGGAATGATTATGTGTAAGAAACAATTACAATTTCTGGAGTGAGGTGAGGAATTGCAGTATTTTAATTGCAATAAATATTTTAGTATAAAAAATAACGATAAGAATACTCCAGAAGTTAAATTTAAATGTACTAATTAATGACAATGGAAACTGTTTTAGAAATGAATTATAGATGTAAGAAAATGAATAGAGTTAAGTAATTAAAATGTTTTCTGCAAATGGAAAAGCAAATTTTGAACTGAGTAAAGATAAAATCTTACGAAAACTAGGAAAATTGTTAATAAGAAAACAATTAAACTGAAGGCTATAAAATATTGGGATTGTAGATTTAAGTGCTTTTTTCTCCATTTGTGTCAACATCTGCGAGGGAATAAACCCAAATGTTTCTGAATCTGAAGGTACAAAAATCCGAACTAATATTTAAAGTAGATCACCCTGATGTTATTTTGTTTTATGTTAGCCTAAATGCTTTTAGATTTTAACTTAGGGAACTTATAGATATTTAGCGTAGTTATGAAAAGTCAATCCATAAAATAAGACCGTAATTGTCGGACATTATTGAAAGAGTGTTTAAAGACTTAAAGAACTGCGTAATCATTTATTTGTCTGTATATATTAATTATAATTAAGTTTGTATGTATATTCTAGTTTTGTGTTTGTATAACTTATAATAAATCCTTAGTACTAAGTTTAGTTTTATTTATTAATTGTGGTTTGCCCCTTCGCGAGTCGTGGGTAAATACACAACAAATATAGCATATTATATAACATTTATTATAAAATAGATTTGATTATTTTCTCTCAATATAATTTTTTTGTTATATTAAACTTTTAAGAAGAAATAAACAAAATATAAATGACACTTTAAAAAAAAAAAGTTTAATTGCGATATATATCCTGTACAAATGAGTTAATTATGAGATTGTTTTTATTTGATTTGATTCTATGGTAAGGCGATTCAGTCTGGTAAGGCGATTCAGTCGCTAGATTGTTTTCCACTGCAATTTTGTAACATAAATTTCTTAGTTTTTAATTCGATTTAGGCAAGTCGTTTGTGTAATGCGAATATGTGCCATTTACAAAACAACCTTGCGAAATATTCTATATCTTACAATTTATTATTCAAACAATATTAATAATTGATCTAAAAGTTCAAATATGCACAGCGCATCCAAATGGAATTTTTAAAATAAAAGGTTTCAGATAAAATTCAAACGAAAAGTTTTTAAAAAATATTAATTATTCCAATGTCAAAATAATATTATCGGATCAATTATTTTTTATTAATATACCAATTCTATCAATTTACATAACCAATGTCTTTTTAAAAAAATCTCAAAGATCATTCATTACTGATAAAAACCAAATAGATAATAATAAAATTTATCTAAAATTACACGATCTCATTTTTTAAATGCTTTTTAAAATAACAAAGCAATATTCTTCATTATGACGCATTTAAACAGCATTAATTTGCATCTTATACATTGTTTATTTTATACGCTGGGCTAATGTAATCATTAATTTTATTTCTAACTTTTGCCTAAAGTATTTTTGGTACGATTGTAACTAAAACAAACAATGAATTTGTCTTTGAGTTCAGGATCTCTTAGTTCTAATGTTGGAAGCGAGCATTGGTCGCAAGCCTTGAAATGTGCTATATGTTTTGATTACTTTCACGATCCTCTTACTATGCGCTGTGGACATTCTTTCTGTCGTAGATGTATTCAGGAAGCTTATAGAACTGCATGGCACCAAAATAAGAATATTGAAAATATTTCCATAAATAAAGTGCGCATTCGTTGCCCTAAATGTAGAGATCCGGTTCCAATTAATTTGATTTATGGAAAAACTAATGTCTCCTTAGATAAAGCTGTGAAAAGGTACATAAATAGTCCAGACAGAGAAATGATTACAGAACTGGCTAAAAAATTTCCAGAGTTTTTGGTGAGTTGTTGTATTGCTATTATTAATGTTGAAAAGATTACATGCATAACAAAATGCACAGAGGCAAAACTCGCCATATGGTAGTTTAATAACAAAATGCCCTATAATTTTACATCGTATATTTAACATCTATATTAGCAGTAGTTGCAAATATTTCAAATTTGTGTGTACTAACTGTAAATAAATAGTCCAATAATGGGATTTAAAATCAATGTAATAATATGAAATTTTAAATTATTTACAAAAAGATGTGACTAGGAAAATATGAAAAATTTCTTTAATTGAGTATCAACTTTGGTAAACCAATAAAACCATGTAAATGGTACTTCACTCTATTACTCTTGAATCATTTGTTTGTAAGCTTGAGTAATTAATGAACCTTAGATGATAATTCCGTATCCAAATTTTTAGATTACTTTTGGCTTTGTGGTATCTTCAGTAGAGTATTTTCATTCCCAAATCTTCCCAATGAAGATGACAAAAAGTGGAAACTAATCTGGTAATATAGATACAACTTCCTCATCTTATGAATCTATTGATTAATTAGGTTTACAATAAATAATTCAGCAATAAAGAAATTTGAGTGGATCACTGCTCACAATGTAAATTTTAATTGAGCAAAAAAAAGTCATGTGATGCCTTATTTTTATTCATACAATTTTATTCAATAAGTAGTTTACATATTATTTCCCATACAAATCCAATCATTCAGAAGTGATGTGTGCATACATTAATTTCCAAAATGAGGATCGGGAGTAAGGATTATATCAATCAATATTGCATATAGGGTGATCTGCACTACAGTTAGCCATTCGCCTTAGCAAGATATGATAAATACCATAGTTTCATCTAAACTACTTAGTATTTGAATGATTTTATAGCAGACAAATCTGTACAGCATTTTTAATTATACAATTTTATTTTAAAATTCATATGAAAATACTGACAATTTGATTATTCTATTGACATCCAATTTATAATTATATTTTATCATGTCACAGCCAAAAAATCAAGCAAGAAAAAATGGCAGAGTGAAGATATTGGATTCATTTTCTTTTCATCTAAAAATAAAATGCCCTTAAAAAGATTCATTTTTTAATACATCACTTGGATTTACAATTAATAATAGTAAAAATAGTTAATATAGTTATACAACTTATTGTCAAATCAGTAGTAATGCAATATCACTTTCATTCTAGGGTCATCTATTTAGATATGTATAATTAATAGACATCATATAATAATGCCAAATCAACTACTATACTAGTTTCTAGCTATTCACTTTTATCAGCAAGATACACTCCACTGTATATATCTGATGTCCATTGATTATTTATAATTAGATAATTAGAGTAATAAATTGGATTACTACTATTTGTACAAATATTAAATATTAGCTTGGATAGTGAAATGTTATTCTGTTTAGCATTCACTATTCTTTGTCAAAAGATTAAAAGTTCCTGAAGTTAGATATAACTATTGAGAGAATTAAAATGTATAGAAGCCAACATAGTGGCAAACCTATATAACATAAAAACCGAGTGGTGTGTAGTAAAAATAAGTCACAAGCCAAAAGCCCAAGACTAGTTTAGAAGTTTGGTTGACATTGTCATATAATAGTGCCAGCCATTGATTATTTATGCCTCCATGGATGAATCTGGAACAATAATCCAAACCAAGGAAGAGTACAAACTAAAACATTTAGAGATGTATTGGAAAAACTAAAACTATGGCTGAAAAAACCTATATACCAATAGTAGAAGACACAAATCAAAAGTTATCACTAATTCAAATTATTGGTTTCATTTTTAAAAGCCTTCTGAGCTTTAGATATTAATATCTCATCAATCTAATTTTTAAAAGATTGTAATAATATTATGTAAAGAACTCCATTATTCCTTCCATACTTCATGATTTTAATCCATATTTAACATCTCATGGAACCCATGACTAATGATATCTTTTATTTGGGGATCAGTCCATTATATTTGAAATATAATCAATCAAATTTTAAATATTAAATCAATCAAATTTTAAATATTAAATCTTATTTTCTCTATGATGTACATTTTAATTAAATTTAAAAATGGAATATAGTAAGCTATATAATTTACAGATAATTTATATATAATCTTAATGACACTATTATAAAATTATTTATTATAAATTCGATCTAATCCGACTGCAATTTAAGTTTTGCAACACATCGATCCCTTAGGCAGAAAAGCGTAATACCCAGAGGGTACTTATGACCAGGCCAAACTACATAATATATATAACTGCAACCACATTTGCAGGCCATAGATCTTCTCGACTGCTGGATTCCACACATGTCATTCAAATCACTTTTTTGTTTTGAAGTAAACTTCAGGCACCAGTTAACTACAAGTAGTTAACATGCTCTGAATAATAGCAAACTAATTCAGCACCTAAGAAATCCCAACTAGCTCAATGGAAACAAATGGAATAAACTGTGTCTAACTTTATTAAATTGTTCTTAATGGTATAAGTAAAAAATTGACCGACAGTGATACAAATACCTTATTTTAAATAAAATGTTTAATATAATTTGCAAATTAATTTTATAAATTTTTTAATTAATATAAACAATGATTTTGTAAATATAATAACCACATACATTCTTAATGAAACACACAATAGTAATATAATATAAGCATAAAACATTAAAATAAGTACAAAGCATATAAAACATGCACATATATTTTATCACAAGCTATTTGTATTTTTAAGAAAGTTCTCATTAAACCTGCACATAAATAGTTCATTTTATGCTGGCTATAGAGTTCATTTATTAAACTGACTCTGGGAATACTCAAAGATTGCAATGGCTAATTTAATTAATAACAGAAATTGGAATAAGAAAATATTATTACCTATAGAATTTTTAAATGTGGTGGCTTCTCCCTTTATGCTGCATGTGTTTTTTACCAACCAATTTGATTTTAGGCTTCTTTAGCGGTCCTGATAATTGCTATTATGTGCTACTTCTCTTTCAGGCAATTACATTCCTTGCAGCTTCAAATTATTAGATGGACATTGCTTCTATCAGGAAGACTGTTGATGTTCTGTCTGACTGAGGCTGGAATTTGGCTATATGCTCCGACTTTCAGCTTAAAACTGCATTTAAAAAACTATATCTAACAGATGACTGAATCTCAATACATGAAAGACTAGATATATGAATGACTGCCTGATGAAATTTTCAGCCCTATTTATGTGCTGACCTTGTTGTTATCCTTTTTAGTTTTTAAATTTGTCCACTGCTTTTGTTGATTAAATTCTTAAGATGTCTTTAATTAATCCTGTTGTTTGCCATTGCTAATCCATTCTTATGTAGCTTATCAGTATCTGCAATCTTTGAGGGAAATTTTTACTTATAAATTTTCATTTATTTTTAATATTTAACTTTCATATTTTATTTTTTAAACATGCACACATATTATTTTTTTATGTTTATAATCAACTCGTTATTTACACACGCATATATTTATTTTATTTTAAATAAATGAAAAAAGAGATTTTTTAGTTTTTAAGATTTCTTTTTTTTTCTTTAATATTTTTAATTTTCTGTTACACTTTCCCTTGGGCTAACTGCATTTTCTTTTAATAAAACTAACTTTCTAAATACACTTTCTTAATTTATTCTAAAGTTTAGTTTTTCAAAGTTAAATTTTCTCCCTCCTTTAATTATTCTTTAATTCATAAAACTTTATGAATTGACTTTTAACAAACTGTGTTTTGTTTTAAACTAATAAAAACTCTTTAAACTTTTATAGATTTCTTCTTTTTTTCAAATGAGATATTTTAATTTCAAAATTTTTCTGTTATTTAAATATATTTTATTTTAATGATTGTAAACAACTATTTTATGTATAGTGCTATTCATTAGTGGTACAATATATAGTAATCCAAGATGAAATTTAAATCAATAATAAGATAATAATAACATGCACATTATCTAAGAAGAAAGCTCATATTATGCATATTTCAGACAATCACAGTGACAAATTAAACAAAAAGTCAATTGTATATTAGATACAATTAAAGCAATCAATCAAATGTTATAAAATTACATTGTTTATTTATTTATCGTACTGTATAATGATGAGTGTATTCATTTTCTAAGCATATGATCTAGAAATTAAAATCAAATGGAATATTTTTTTTGTTAGCAGAGTATTTCAAAGCAAGTTTGTTAATATTATATTCAAGTAAACCCCCCATAGATAAATTCAGGTAATTAATAATTATTGATCAATGAATGTTTATCTAAATATTCTTAGATGGTAAAATGAGAGAAAAAACAAAGTGTGCTGCAGTATGCAATTTAATAATGGATTTAGAATTATTTTGATAGTCAGATAAGATTTCATTAAAAGTTACTATTAGGTTACTAGTTGAAAGTTTGTTTAAAATATCTAAAAGTTTATAATGAATATCAGTTCATACTTTCTGTGATGTCTTTATGAATCCCATGGATTTCTGCAGATTTATGGAAGTTCATCTTGATGATCATATTTTATAGATTGTCCTTGAAAACAAAGCCACTACTTGCCATTCATTCTGTCAGGAACCGTCATCGGGAGGCTGCCTCAGCTGGTGTATACAAAGGAAACTAAATCTATTGCAAGACTCCTACATCATGGAGTCTGCAATACAGCTATCTGACATACATAGATTAATAGTCAGATTAATTACTAAATTTCCATTATTTTGTTTTTGATAATTTCTGGCCTCCCTTATCACAAATTCTACAGATTGATCGAAAATGACATCACTGATCTTATTACTCCTGATGTTTTCCTTTCTGGCCCACATGCTTGTTGCTTCTTGTATTGGTCAATCTGCTTCAGAGCAGGAAACACAATCTTTAATTTTTATCTCTTATCTGACTTTACAATCATTTTAAGTGCCCCAAAGGCTAATTTGCTTTAGATACAATTATATTTCAATCATTTCCATTCACTAAAATTTAAACATGATTTTTAAATAGAAATTAATCAACATTTTTCTATTTTCTTTTATATTAATTAATTAATCTGTAGATCTTTACTTTTTTTACATTTCTTTTAAATTTTTTTTTTTAAGTTTTCCATTCATGCAATAGTATATATGTTATATAAGTATTTTAATTTTCTGTTTGCATTTTTTTTTTTAAATCATTTTTACTTATGATTATTTCCTATTTATTTTAATTTTAAAATAATGTAATGGCATATGTATACCATTACAATATATACACATCAGTTAAGATTTTACTAAATAATGACCCATAGTTACTTTATATATACATTAACAATTAGTCCTTGATTTAAAGTTCCAAATCTTCAATGCTATAATTGCCAACAAACAAATATGACCACTACAATAGTGGTGGACCCAAGTGAATATTAAAAGTTTATACTCATGGTATTTAAAACACAATCGTAATTCTCAGGTGTACACAAATAAGAAAAAGACTGTAAGATCTGTAAACATTTTTCCTAGCTGGCTTTTTTTCACCTTCAGAGGCATGGGCTCTGGGACACTTCCATCATTGCAGAATAGTCTAGGGCATTTCCCTCAGTTTTTCTCAAAAGTCCTTATGACAACAACACACAACAGCATGTGATGAGTAAAGCTGACAATGCATGCTCTTTTTTGCACGCAGTATTTATACTGTTTTCTCTTTGCTTGACATCATTTGAAAATTCCTATCATTCCAATGTAAGTGTAAATCCATTTTGTTGATGCATCTTTACAATGCTGATAAGGATTCAGCTTCTACTTACATCCTTTCACCTTCCACTGTAATTAGCTTCAAATATTTGTTCCATTTGTTTTCTCCTAAAATAGTTCAATGGTTTGATTCTAACTACAATTTTCTTGGTATTTTAAATCCATGAGTTATATCCGGCCTTGAAAATAATCATTTGCATTATCTTTTGTCAATCTTTTATAGAGTGCTTTTAACTTACAATCTTTGTTTAAGTCTAATTTATCTGCAAACTATTTTTTTCATTGAATTAGATTTAAACTCAAATTAACAAAATAAAGTTTTCTTTATTTTACAAAATTTATTTTTCATTGCTTTTTTAAAAACTTACATATCTATTTACATTTACATTAATTATTAGTGATCTTTTTATTGCTTTTTAAACTAGATATATATTTACATTTGATTACTATTTTTTATCTGATATAAAACTTGGCTTTATAACTTATAACTCTCAAGTTAACACTGCCTTATATATTTGCTACAAAATATAGCAGCTTATTTAAAAGTTTGCAGGTTATAACAATGATTGTTTATTACCGTCGATTGGGGGTGAGGAGGAGGTCCTTACATATAACTAAAAACTATTTTGATTGTAGTATCTACTGCATTTAAATCCTCTTGAGATATTAATTTGCTCTATTTTTCCATTGAATATTTTGAAGCCAACCAGAAACTTTTCTATCTAAGGTGCAAGGTAGTAATCTATGATTATATACTATGTATTTTTTATTAAACTATTTTCTTGGAATTGTTGCCATATACTCAGAAGTAAATGTATTTATTTAGTTTCAAAATACATAGTAAAAAGTAAATGAAATCATTGTCTTTTGTAGGAGAATTTAACAGCAATAGATACTACATGGCAAAAAATACAATCAACCAATTCTCTCAAAAAAATTTAAGTGCAGTAGACACTTTTAGTTTTCATCTATATGCACTGAGTTTATACTTTCAAAAATCATAAGCAATCATATGAGTATCTGTATGCACATATTTTTAAATAAAATCTATGTTATATAATGCATTTATAACAATAGGTGCGCTCATTTATGTGTATTTTTATACTTTTAATTATTTTCATTTTAGAAAAAAAGTGGATCCTTACATATTCGTCACCATTCACAGGTTATTAAGAATCCTCATTCCTTGTATGCATTTGCACGGAATATCTTCTTTTGCGTCAACGATTTTTTAAGAGTAATATTCATAATAGCTACTATTGGAGAAGCAATAAAACAATTAAAAGTATAAGTATTATTATCAAAAGCAAATTATTTTAATAATCGATTCAAAATTATTTTAAATCGAATAAAAATTAAATGATTTATAATGTCTGTAGTCTTTTTATGAATAAAAACAAGAATTGTACAAATACTCAATAAATGTATGTATTTTTATTCTCATGAATTATGATTTGAATGAGTAAATGAATAGAAAATAGAAATTTATGATTCCAGTAGAAGGGAGAAAATATTATTGTAGTGGTTTGAATAAAATAACTATGCAGTAATAAAAACAAAAATTATTAGTCTAAGTCCTTTGGCATACAAGACCCACTCCTTTGTCAGGGATTCTAGACACTTTGTAGAATTAATCAAGAACATGAAAATTGAAAGAACTGACTTACTGGTAAGCTTTGATGTGGAAAGTTTATTCACAAATGTATCATGTGAAGAGGCATTGTCTATTGTAAGGAAAAGATTAAATGGTGATAATAGTTTACAAATCAGAACAGCTCTTCCTATTGATAGTATAATGGAACTATTAACATTCTGTATAAAAAACAACCTATCTATATAACAGAATTCTTCCAACAAAATCAAAAAATGGCTATGGGCTCACCATTGTCTCCCCTGATTAACAATATTTACATTGAAGAACTTGAAAGCACAGCCATAAAAACTACTGCATATCCACCTAAAGTTTGGCTTCACTATGTGAATGTTACATTTGTTGTATGGCCACATGGTGAAGCACTGCTATAAACTTTCTGGACACACATCAACAACATATCCCCTTCAATTAAATTCACAATAGAATCAGAACAAGAACAAAAATTGGCATTCTTAGATGTTCTTGTTACAAGACTCCCTCATGGCAAAATCAAAACTAGTTTACCGAAAACCTACACATACAGGAAAATACCTAGCCTATACATCCAATTATACCAGAAATACAAAACATGGAGTTATACTATCACTGTGGAATAGAGCAAAAGAAGTTTGTTCAGAAACCAGCAATTTGGAAAAAGAAAAAATCTATATAAAACAAACTCTTATGAAAAATGATTATCCATCAGCTGTTATTATGAAAATGTTAGATAGACAACAAGAAGAATCATCAAGAGAAAAGACAATTATTGGTATTCATTCAAATACCAGCATTTTAAGCTAATTGTGCATATGCTTTGTGGGTGTTAATAATAAACGAATACTTTCTCACCAATACAAGATATAGTATTTATGCATGATTAAGTTTCAGTTGGAATGATGTTTAGTAAATTCTAGACAATTTCACCCACATCATTCATTCAGATATCATATATAGTAATTTAAAGTGACGGTTCCATCCTCTCTTTACTTGCCAGTACTTCAGATTTGCTCATATATAAGCATTTGAGTCGTAGGAATAAGAGGATTATTTATCTTGTATTGGTGAGAAAGTATTCATTTATTATTAACACTCGCAAAGCGTATGCACAATTAGCTTAAAAGGCCGATATTTGAATGTATACAATTGTAAACATACGCTATATAAAATAAATGCTTAATTATTGGTATTGTAAAATAGCAGACAAATTAAGAAAAATCTGCAATCAATACATCAGAACAGCTTTCCAAAGCCATACCACACTATGAGGAATTCTAACATCTATAAAGCCTAAACTTGAAATGCTGAAAAGAAAAAAACTACATCTATGAAATACCATGTGAATGTAGAAGAACATATATTGGTGAGACCAGCCATCCCATTGAAAAGTGCTTTTAAAAACATAAACTGATTATTAGAAGATAGAAAACAGATGTGTTTAAGGTAGCAGACCATGTATGTACAAATGAACATATGTTTGATTGGGAAAATACAAAAAATATTGGATAAGAGAAGAAAAGTACAAAGAAGAAAATTAAAAAAAGTTGCACACATGACAATGGCAAAAAATCCCGTAAGCCAATCTAGTGTGACTATACATAATGTATGGAAACCACTAATCAACTTTTCTCTTAGAAAAAAGTGAAGAAATCAGAAGGAACCTCATAGATAAGTATATGAAATTTCTACTGACTGTTGCCTTTAGTAGGATGGCTTAATTGGTTAGAGCATTGTTTTAAAATTCAAGAATCTAAGAACCCAGGTTTAAGTACTGTCACTGATCAGGCCAGCAACACTTGAAGAAGAGGGGAGAATACCTCTCAAAATATTGTGCATATGTTTGCTGTGACATTACTAACAGTTAGTGCATATACTAACGTGTTTGCTGTGATATTACTAACAGTTGAATGTATTTGGAATATTTAAATAAAATTAAACTTTTCTAAAGACATTCAACACACATATTAGATGATGGAAATAGTTCAAAATAAAAATACAACTAGAACACCATCATCACAAACCTTCAGGAGTATACTATACAAACATTTCTTCAATCCTATGCAAAAGGTAACTGCACATATTACAGCCAGTACATTTACACTACTCTCACTATGGTCTACCAGATGCACATTTACATATAATACAAACACAAGAAAGCATCCAAATATCTTTTGGAACAAAATATAAATAATAAGGCTAAGAGATGAAAATTTTTTATCAACGAACATGTACATATCCACGTGATCTCTAATGCAACTACGCTCAAACCTATAAAGGAGAGGAAAAATTGAACAAAGAAATCTAACAAAAACTTAATTGCCTAAAATGATCATGCTGTAAAAGACAGCAATATTTTTTTGCTTTCTTTGTTATTAATATTTCTAAGGGTAAAGCTATAATTTTTTTTGTCTATATAAATTTGTTTATATATTTGTTTTGTTTTTTTCATTACGATTCTTCATGTAAATGTCAAGTTATCATGATGATATATGTACCGATATTACTGGATTTTTTTAAAATTGTGTTTGTACAATTATTAAGCTCAATAAAGTTCCTTTTGAAACTAAAATGTAGTAGTCATTGTTAAATTAATTATACTGTACCGGTCAAAACAATAACTGTAATATATATTAAATACTGCTTTGATCTTTTAAGCATAGACTATTTTAAGAGTATAGCAAAAAAAAATAACTAGCAGTTATATAGAAAACAAATAATCAGTCACCTTTTCAGAAGTGAATAAATAATATTTTAAAATTTCAAAGCGTTAATTAACCAAAGTTCTGGATTCTTCCCAGGTAGAAAATCCAGAGTTAAACATATATATATTATATTAAAGCATAAACAAAATGAAGCAGTAAATCTTAGCTTAAGATTGTGCTTCATGTTTCTACCTACTAACCCGTATTCAAACCCCTATATCCCATCCTGCTCCTTTTGTCGTATATATATTTTTTATATATATATTTGGAATGTGCGCCTAAATTTATAGTTTAACTTTCAATATTTATGATTATTAATTCTATTATTAATTATTAATTCTTTTTTTTTATTAAAGTATTATAGGTGTGATTCAAATATATATATAGGAGCAAAATTACTAACAAAAGATTGATTTTTTTGTAAATATTTTATTTTACATCATTTTTTAAACTTTTTATTTTTAAAGTACTTTTTTTTTATTAAACTGTATATTTTTATAGAATCCAATATGGAAGATGCTGCAGTAATTGTCTAAAAATAATTAAGGGTTGGAAGCACTATTGTTTTAATCTGGGGTAGGTATTTTTAATTAAAGTTTTACTTAAAAGTGGATTAAGATTAGAGATGCTTTTGTTAAAAACATGTTGTCAAATCTATTTCTAATCTGGAAATAGATTTGAATTTATTTTTGGATGTTATCTTACTGTTGCATCTTCAAAAACAACTGATAAAAGAAAAAGTATAAAATGACTGAATTTTGAATCACAGGGAAGATTAGCTACTCTAGTGAAAATGATTGTTAACATCGCTGTGAAACTAAAAATGATGTAGCAGTAAATCCACCACTCTTCACGAGCCCTTGGGTCATCATCTGTCGTACCGTAATATCCTGCTGCCATGAAATGAAGAAAGGTCTAAAAAAAGAACTTTAGAATGCTAATAGAAGTTTTCTGCCACCGAAGTACTTGCATTTCAAGCACCGTGCCCATGCCATACTTTAAAATGGACTCTTAAAATTGAAAGGTAAATTTCCAAGCCGCCACCTCATAGTCAATCTAACCTAATTAATCTATCAAGATTTCTTTTAATATATTATTTAACCTTGTTTTTGTTAATATGTAATTTGCTCTTAATTAATTTCTATATATAATATGTAAATTGGTCTCAAATGATTCCTTTAAATTTAATTCTATCTCATATGCTCTAACTTTCTTTAATTTTGGTGTGGTCATTTATTTATATGTATTTATTATTTGATTTATATATCTGCTTGCTTATTATTATGCCAATTCCCAGCAACCTAGCGAACTTAATTTCTAAAATCCCTTTTGTCTTTCAATTAAATCTCCGTTATTAAGTTTTTATTATGACGTTGCCTTAAAATATATATATATAATGCATTGTAAATTAATACATTCGCCAGATTGTTTTATGAATCAACATTTTAGGTTCGTTTTAATATAAAAATTGATTTAACACTGGATTTTCTACCAGGGAAAATCGAGAACTCAAGTTAATTAACGCTCTGAAACATTTGTTTTATAATTACAGTATTTATTAAATTCTGAAAGGGTGACTTATAATTTGTTTTCTATATAACTTCTAGTATTTTTTATTTACTCTTAAATATACATGAAGATTTTATTTAGTAAAAGAAACATTAAGATTTACCCCCATCCCTTTTCTGTTATTTTTAAATAAATCAATCCCACCTTCGTTGATTTTACAATAACTGGAATATATATTAAATACTGTATTTGATCTTTTAAACATAGACTATTTTAAGAGTATAGCAAAAAAAAAAAACTAGCAGTTATATAGAAAACAAATAATCGGTCACCTTTTCAGAAATGAATAAATAATATTTTAAAATTTCAAAGCGTTAATTAACCAAAGTTCTGGATTCTCCCCAGGTAGAAAATCCAGCGTTAAACAAATATATATATTTTTTGATATTAAAGCATAAACAAAATGTTGACGTAAAACAATCTGGCAAGTGTATTAATTAATACTGTGTTATGTTTTACAAGGAGACATTAATAACTTGCTTATGAAGGTTTACATAAAAATGACAGAAAAGATTTTTATAAATTAAGCTCGCCAGTTTGTTTGCGAGTGGCAAATTAATAAAAAAAAGCACACATAAAATCAAGTAATAAATAAAGGACCGCACCAAAATTAAAGAAAGTTAGAGCATATGAGATAGAATTAAATTTAAAGGAATCATTTGAGAGCAATTTACATATTATATATAGAAATTAACTAAGAGCAAATTACATATTAACAAAAACAAAGTTAAATAATGTATTAAAAGAAATCTTGATAGATTAATTAGGCTAGATTGACGATGAGGTGGCGGCTTGGAAATTTACTTTTCAATTTTAAGAGTCCATTTTAAAGTTTGGCATGTGCACGGCGCTTGAAATGCAAGTACTTCAGTGGCAGAAAACTTCTATTAGCATTCTAAAGTTCCTTTTTTAGACCTTTCTTCATTTCATGGCAGCAGGATATTACGGTAGTGGCAGATGATGACCCAAGGGCTGATGAAGAGTGGTGGATTTACTGCTACATCATTTTTAGTTTCACAGCGATGTTAACAATCATTTTCACTAGAGTAGCTAATCTTCCCTGTGATTCAAAATTCAGTCATTTTATACTTTTTCTTTTATCAGTTGTTTTTGAAGATGCAACAGTAAGATAACATCCAAAAATAAATTCAAATCTATTTCCAGATTAGAAATAGATTTGGCAATATGTTTTTAACAAAAGCATCTTTAATCTTAATCCCCTTTTAAGTAAAACTTTAATTAAAAATACCTACCCCAGATTAAAACAATAGTGCTTCCAACCCTTAATTATTTTTAGACAATTACTGCAGCATCTTCCATATTGGATTCTATAAAAATATACAGTTTAATAGAAAAAGTACTTTAAAAATAAAAAGTTTAAAAAATGACGTATAATAAAATATTTACAAAAAAATCAATCTTTTGTTAGTAATTTTGCTCCTATATATTTGAATCGCACCTATAATACTTTAATAAAAAAAAGAACTAATAATTAATAATAGAATTAATAATCATAAATATTGAAAGTTAAACTATAAATTTAGGCACGCATTCCAAATATATACATAAAAAATATATATACGACAAAAGGAGTGGGATGGGATATAGGGGTTTGAATACAAGTTAGTAGGTAGAAACATGAAGCACAATCTTAAGCTAAGATTTACTGCTTCATTTCTCCGGACTTACAATGAAACAAAGAAAACAAAAAAATGCCTTGACTAGGAGTTTTCAAGTGACGACCAAAAGAACAACGAAAATTTTCAAAATTCAATACACAATCTTGTTGTTATGAGTATTACATAGTTTGAGATACAGCACAATTTCTCCACACATATGGATTTCCAAGAAAATATATAGCAATGCAATACATATAAAATTTTCAAACACATCTGTTCCTACACATCGCACATACACATCTATGTACATATATATGCAGCACTACATATACAAGTACATACATTTTACACACATACTTCTACATACATTACACAGTACTACACACTATTGGAAATGACTGAAAAAGAAAAAAAACTTTGGATAAGAGTTGAAAAAAAAAATCCATACATGTGACAAATTCTTTCATTTTGCTTTTAAAATAAATACCAACATTATATACTCAATTAGCAAAAAAATTTCCATACATATATTTCTTCTTTTTTAAAAAAAAATCATCTCCTGCATAACCACTCACTGCTCCCACACTTTCTATATATATGCCCAACTATAGTTTAGCTGAAAAATTAGCTTTTGCTTGCTGAACACCATGCATCTAAAAGAAAACTCATAGTTTGGTTATTACATGTTTAAACTTTTATACATTATAGCATTAAATCAAACAAAAAAAAATTGCTCTCAATAATTTTTTTTCTGAGTTCGAACCCTCCACTTCCAACATTTTTGCATTTGACTCACTACTGGTTAGCAAAATTTCTTTTTATAAAGGCACCAGCTAAGACAGAGTGATCAATGATTTATGAATTATTTATATATTTTTCATATATGTCTCAAAACAAAAACTTTATATATGACATTGAAGAAAAAATACATATGTACTATGGTTGTAGTACATGGGTTTTAACTTTAAAAAGTGAATTTTTACACTTTGAATACATATTTTACATATCAAACAGAGAAAAAATTATATAACAACTTTTTTTTAAAGAATATATATATAAACAGAATTCAGTACTCAGGGTATGTGGGTGTTTATAATGAAGCCACATGTTGGGCATTAAGCCTGAGAAAAAAAAAGTCCTATGTACCAGTCAAAACATGTTTAACCATCTAACATGAGCTGGAACTCACAAAATGTACTTCAAACCCAGTCAAGCCCGAGATTTAGGTCAGGGACCAGCCTGGATTCGAACCCACTCTCTAAGCTCCAGATCTAACAACTAATGAATAACATACTAGTGATGGCACATGAGAATTAATCTTAATCTGGCTGACTAGCAAAGCTGAGCAAAACAATGAGACATCTATTAACTATGACTATATTAAAATATATAAGCAGGCTTTAATATGTGGAAGTGGAGGAAAAGGAATTCAAACTACTCAAATAAGTTAGACAATAAAATATATTTTAATATACTGACAAATTATTATACATTTATAAATTAATTATATACATTAGTGTGTGCGTGGATGAGCAAGTGGTCTACCAAGCAATAGAGGATTACATTGTGTCATTCATGCTATTATTTCTCATATGCTCTTTATTAGCTAAATGATATATTATAAATAAATGCACATCTTTGGTGGGTCTAATATTAAGATGCCAATCGAATATTAGAAAGAATTACATAATACTGCCATTAATGCTTTGATTTACGGTTCTGAAACATGGTAACTAACATATGATTTAGGGGAGCATTCTGAAATTCATTATACATATGATATAAATTATTTTCACGCCATTGAGTTGTGAAAATAAACAAAAGACAGTTGAAAGATTATATTTGAAACTATGACAAAATATTTAATGAAAAATTATTTTAACGATAGTAAGACGAACGCTTTATTTTCCCCAAGGCATATACTCTTAAATAGATATATATACCATGGGTGGTGGGGTTGTATAAGATTGAAATAAATTTATATATTATAATGTTAATAATAAATCTAGTAGTAGTTGGCATTTATATATATTTTAAGAAGAGCGCAATTTTAATATTAGAGCATTAAAACTGGATCATGAAGCAAAAGAAATAATAATACGAAAAAGTTTGCAGTGCTGACATAATAGCCTAAAAATAACTAAGAGGAAAAGGTCATGCTTCTGGATGAAAAACGAAATCCCACACCCCCTTCTTGGGTAGTGCTTAGAGAAAAGTGGATAGGCATGGTGTGGCCCAGACTTTTGCTGGAATAACCGACGTGAGAGGCCTTTTATCTACGTAAGTGAATATGCATAGCATGTGCCAAACTTACGGGATCACCACCAGAGGCATTTTATACAAAATAAATATGATTCCGGATAGCTCAACTATCTATGGAAAGAGATATGAAAAGAAATCTATGGGTTCAAACTTGTCGCAACCCCCAGATTAAGACTAGACGCACGTAATATATATTTATGCAAAGATAGGCTAAATGTCAGTAACGCAGAACAAATGAATGTCCCTAACAACATTGAATAAGATTTACTGCTTTTAAAAATAAATGACCCTTGTTTGAGTACTATAATTTAGACAAATAATATGCTATGCAGTTATATATATATATATATATATATATATGCTATGCAGAGATATATATATATATATATATATATATAGAGAGAGAGAGAGAGAGAGAGAGAGATTTTACTTAGTAACTAAAATAGTAAAATATTAAGATTTTATTTAATAAAATATACATGAAGATTTTATTTAGTAAAAGAAACATTAAGATTTACCTCCATCCCTTTTCTGTTATTTTTAAATAAATCAATCCCACCTTCGTTGATTTTACAATAACTGGAATATATATTAAATACTGTATTTGATCGTTTAAGCATAGACTATTTTAAGAGTATAGCAAAAAAATAACTAGCAAATAATCGGTCACCTTTTCAGAAATGAATAAATAATATTTTAAAATTTCAAAGCGTTAATTAACCAAAGTTCTGGATTCTCCCCAGGTAGAAAATCCAGAGTTAAACAAATATATATATTTTTTGATATTAAAGCATAAACAAAATGTTGATGTAAAACAATCTGGTGAGCGTATTAATTAATACTGCGTTATGTTTTAAAAGGAGACGTTAATAACTTGCTTATGAAGATTTACATAAAAATGACAGAAAAGATTTTTATAAATTAAGCTCGCCAGTTTGTTTGAGAGTGGCAAATTAATAAAAAAAAAGCACAAATAAAATCAAGTAATAAATAAATGACCGCACCAAAATTAAAGAAAGTTAGAGCATATGAGATAAAATTAAATTTAAAGGAATCATTTGAGAGCAATTTACATATTATATATAGAAATTAACTAAGAGCAAATTACATATTAACAAAAACAAAGTTAAATAATATATTAAAAGAAATCTTGATAGATTAATTAGGCTAGATTAACTATGAGGTGGTGGCTTGGAAATTTACCTTTCAATTTTAAGAGTCCATTTTAAAGTATGGCATGTGCACGGTGCTTGAAATGCAAGTACTTCGGTGGCAGAAAACTTCTATTAGCATTCTAAAGTTCTTTTTTTAGACCTTTCTTCATTTCATGGCAGCAGGATATTATGGTAGCGGCAGATGATGATCCAAAGGCCAATGAAGAGTGGTGGATTTACTGCTACATCATTTTTAGTTTCACAGCGATGTTAACAATCATTTTCACTAGAGTAGCTAATCTTCCCTGTGTTTCAAAATTCAGTCATTTTATACTTTTTCTTTTATCAGTTGTTTTTGAAGATGCAACAGTAAGATAACATCCAAAAATAAATTCAAATCTATTTCCAGATTAGAAGTACATTTGACAATATGTTTTTAACAAAAGCATCTCTAATCTTAATCCCCTTTTAAGTAAAACTTTAATTAAAAATACCTACCCCAGATTAAAACAATAGTGCTTCCAACCCTTAATTATTTTTAGACAATTACTGCAGCATCTTCCATATTGGATTCTATAAAAATATACAGTTTAATAGAAAAAGTACTTTAAAAATAAAAAGTTTAAAAAATGACATATAATAAAATATTTACAAAAAAATCAATCTTTTGTTAGTAATTTTGCTCCTATATATATATATTTGAATCGCACCTATAATACTTTAATAAAAAAAGAACTAATAATCATAAATATTGAAAGTTAAACTATAAATTTAGGCGCGATTTTAAATATATACATAAAAAATATATATACGACAAAAGGAGCGGGTTGGGATATAGGGGTTTGAATACAGGTTAGTAGGTAGAAACATGAAGCACAATCTTAAGCTAAGATTTACTGCTTCAATACTAAGAAAATTAACATTGAGAAAGGTATGTGACAAGGTGACTCCATATTACCAAAGCCTTTTACAGCAGTTTTAAAAGAAATATAGATATTATAAATGATGTCATTATTTTTTGCAAATAATGTTTCAGCATTTCAGAAAATGTTGCAAGAGTTTTAAGATGAAAGTAAAAAATAAAAATGGATAATGATGAATTAGAAGAAATTAATAACTACACATATCTTGGTCAAATTATTAATACAGATGGAAACTTAATGAATAGAATTAATCACAAAACTCAATTTGGATGGAGTACTTTTGGTAGAAATAACTTAATATTAAAAGGAAATATATGTATGTATTTGAAATGTTTTTTAATAAATGTTTTATTAGTTCTTACTTATGGATTTGAGACTTGGACACTTAACAGAAGAACAATACAAACTTTAGACCATTCAATGAAGTACGGTGATTTATACATTAGGAGTAACAAGAAGGGACCAAAAGCGAAATACTTGGATGAGAAAACAAACAGGTATTACTGATATCACTAAAAGAATTGAGAAATTGAAGTGTAATTGAAATCTTAAACTGGATCTCAAGAAATTATAAAAAAGCTTAGAACATGTGAGATGGATAAATGAAATAAGGAAGTTTGTAAATGTCATATGAAAAAGGTAGGCTAGAAATCAAAGAAACTGGATTAACCTTGGAGAGATTATCTTGCAGTGGATCGATAATGGTTAAAAATGATGATACAATATTCAAATTTTTTTGTTTCCAATATCATAATTTTTTTCATATTTAATTTGAAATTTCATTTTCTAAAACCTTTTTGCAAAATTATTTATTTTTAAAAAGAAAATAAGCTTAATTTTTTTAAAAATCAATTTCAATTTTTTTCTTTTCAAATAACTACATCCAACATTATAACATAATCTGTACAGATTTCAGTTACAAGATAAATTTATTGGTAGTTTAATTATAGTCCACAATTTTTTTACTAAATTCATCAACTTGACTATCATTAATAATGTAGTTCAAGGTTCTTTGCCCACAATGACATAGATCAGACTGCTAGATTTCATTTCTGAAACAGATAAAAGCAATGATCATGGGTAGGCCTGAACTTTTTGATGAGACTTCAGTAAGATCTAGATTGTATTGTTAGATCTGGGGAAAAAAAAATTACAGCCTTTTTTGTCTATTTTTTATGCCATAATGATTTGAAGGAATTCTTGTTTGACCGTTTAGAAAGATCTTGATTAGAGATATGTCTTAGATGGAGAAATTACATATTGAGTTTATTATAAGCCATTTTCTACTTGATATAGTTTTTTTTGGAAATTTTTTGTGAGACAATTTGTAATATTTGGTAAAGTATAAGTGAAGACAGAAAACCACAGCTAGAATGCCAGTAATATTTCCCATGGCAATATTTACCTGTCATTAAAAATTTAATTCAAACACTTTTTTACTTAAAGAGGCATAATATTCTCCAACAGAATCAGCTAGTGCTAAAAAATCAGTTCTTAAAATATTTGCAAAATAACCCCAAATACTGCCAACCAGCTTTTTAAGGAGTTTATAGCTAAACAAGTTTATAGCTGGCCTATGAAAAGGCCATCATTTTATTTAACTGTTTGATTTTTTTTTTTTTAAAAAAAAAGATTTAATGTAAATTAAAAGATTTTAATATTATATAAATAAATGTGAAAAATTCACAATTGGAAAAAAAAAAATTTACACAATAAATTAAAGTATTAATAAAGCTAAATTAATTTTTTTAAATATACCTATCATATTTGATAAGTAAGTTATATATAGTTAAGTATAGTTTCCTCTATTAATAAAATCCATACTTGTTGAGAATTTAACAGCATTATGGACAACAGACAAAGTATAGCTTTTATGTATGTGTTGTTGATGTGATGTCATGCACTGTAGCTTCTCCTTTATCAGAGTGAGGAATCTCTCTGCCACTATGCCCAGAGAAACCTATTAGACACCTTATCTTCCCCAGTGTTTTTTTCTATCCTGCTCCATCCCATTTCCACGACATAATCTTTGTCAATTCTATGACTTTTATATCTAAATCCCTCTTATCTCTTCCCAAACCCAGTATAAAAACCAAGAACCCACTTTCTGTATAATCACTGTTTATATTTATTCTCCACATTATTTGCACCCTTTCTGCTTGTACACATTTACATCAATTAACAGATACCTAATACTTTCTATGCCTTTCTTATATACCTTGCAGACTAAATCACCCATATTTTTACATTTATATGCATATTCCCGTTGCTAAAAATCCTGTTTGAGCTTTAAACAGTAAATTACTCTCCTTGCTATTATCATAAATTAACTCACACCCAATATTATTTACTTTTATATATATATTTAAATTATTTTTACTCTCCATACTATTTCTTCTGCCCCATTCCTTGCCACTATCAACAATTCTAACACAATCATCTCACCTTTTGTATAAGTATACTGACACAAAGTCTTTATCCAAATCTTCTGCATACCATACTACCTTTCTCATTCATCTTGTTGCCTGTCCTTTATTCATAACCCAATTTAAAACTATTTTGGTTATTCTCTTATTATCCATAAATTGCAATCTACTGAACATTTTCATTTGCTTTTTGCATATTTCATATAAAAACTTGACCATCCCATTCCTCCTTGAATTGCCTCCTTTGCAGGTCACACATCTGCATCTAATGCATGTCTTTCCACTGCTCTTTGTACTTTTTTAAAGTAATGTTAATAGCTCTTTACTAACACAATGCATCATTACCATAAGTTAACCCTGCTACTGCCATACCCATACAACTCTAGCTACATATTTATTATATGAAAACCCTGTAAATTTCTTTATCAGTCACTTTCTTTTTTTTTTTTCTTCATTTATCAATTTTTTCTCCCTTTCATCCAAGCAATTTCTCTGATTACTTAAGATGATTCCAAAATAGTTATACCTATTCACCATATTTAACCATATATCCCCCAATAAAAATTCTTTCTCTTCTTTCACTAGCATTTATCATTACTTTTGATTTTCCTTCACTAGATTTAATCCCCATCTCTGTATCCACCCTTGCACATCTTCAGCATAATTTCCATATCTTCACTATTTTCTGTCACAAGAAGATATCATCAGCAAATAAAATATCTGATAATGCATATATTCCCTTGCCATCTTTTAATGGAATCTCTATACCTCTTTCTAGTATTTCTATTGCTCTCTCCATTTCTCTCAAATATAACAAAAAATAGGTGACATAGGGCATCTTTGCCTTAGTCCCATCCCTTTTTAACTTTAATGAATTCTATATTTCCTAATTGATATGTATAATTATTTTTATACAATCTTTTAATAATATTCACTAAAGCTCCCATCCATTCCCAAATTTATTAAACTTACTCATAATTTATTTGAATTTACTATATCATATGCCTTCTCTATATCTATAAAAACCATATTTAACTGTCTATCTGTATTCCTACTCATATGTTGTGTGACTAAAAATAAACTCTCCTACATGCCTATCTGTTCAAAAACTTCCTTGTATTTCTCCTACTATATTATTTTCTTCCAGCCACATTACAACCCTTCCAGAAACAATATATGCAAAAACATTATATAATACTGACATTGCCACTATCGATCTATAATTGTTTAACTTTCTATAATCCTTACCCTTTCCTTTAAATAAGGGCTTTACTCTTGTTATTCCAGCTATCTGAAAATTCTCTCTTCTGGGCCATCTTATTAAATCATGACAATAGATTTAATTTTGCCCTATTTCCTAAATTCATCACCAGCTCTGCTACCCATCCATCTAAATCTCTTGCCTTTCCATTTTTCAATTTCTTCCCTACCTCATTCAATTCATTTTCTGTAAACTTCATGTTTATTATCGCTCTGTCCTTCTCATCTAACATCTTTTCTAAATCCATTTGTTCCTTCCCGATTGGCGTCCACACTTATGCAGGTCCTGAAAGATTATGTGAAGCCCGAGTCAATTATCTACTCTGATTGTTGGCAGGGCTACAAGACTGTCAATTTGCAGTCTTTCAACACCTGACAGTTAATCACCATTACAATTTTGTGGACCTGACCATAGGCGTTCACATGCAAAATGTTGAGCATCTTTGGGGTCTATTTGGTGTCGTCTGCATAAGGAGGAAGACATTTTCCTGTTGATTCTCTTAGAGATGTCTGTGAGACACAATCCACAGCAGCAGCTTCTTTAGAAACTTGTAAATTACATGTTTTTTTTTTCTTTTTTTTTTTTTTGGTTGTTGTTGTTCTGGTTTCACTAGAATTTGTTTCGTATTTTGATTAATAAAAAAAAACACCATTTTTGATTGCTGTTTTTATGTTTAGATGTGTTTGTGTTATAAAAACCATTATTTTTTCTTAACGGTTAAAGGATTCATACCAAATTTAGCTAGAACTAGCTGAATTATACTGAACTGCCATGTTAAAGTATTAAGTTTCATTAATTTTGAGGAATTTGTAATCTAAAAGACAAAAAGCAGTTCATTTCGGCATTTTGATTAATAAAAAACCAAAACTGTTTTTATTGCTCTTTTTCTGTTTATATGTGTGTGCATGTCTAAATCTTTAAAAAAGGTTGATAATGTTTATAAAAAATAAAAAAAAAGTTGAACCAAAAATTAATCGTAACAACATCAACAAAAAAAAAAGACCAAAAACAATTAAACTACCTTATCAAATTAAAGCAAACCCTGGAATGTTACATTTTATGTGTGTGTCTGCATTATAAAAAAAATAAAAAAAGGTTGACAATGTTTATAAAAAAAAAAAAGTTGACCAAAAAATAATTGTAACAACATCACAAAAAAAAGAAGAAGATAAAAACAATTAAAATATGTAGTTATGTGATTTTGCAAAGAAACAATGACATCAAGTGGCATGCACATCTAAAGAATTAATAACCATACTTATTTAAATTGTCTCTAATTCTTCTCTAGAGCTATGCTCAATACCCTCAACATCTAATATTATTTCTCTCCTATATTCCTTCTTTTAATATATTTCCAAAATTTTTTACTCCCATTTCTTCCACTTTTATTAATATCACCAACAATTTACTATTTAATTTCATTATCTCTCTATAATAATCTATTTTAGCCAACTTTTTAAAAAAAAATACTTTTCCCACTTAATATTAACATCTTTTTCACTTTTTTGTTCTTAATAGCACATTTATATTCTCTGTATGTAATATTCATTAAGGCTGTAGCCTCAAGCACATGCATATAAAAATGCAATAGTAGGGACCTCTACAGGTCTTAAACCACAAGCTTACTCTTTGGAAGAAAAGAGGGGAACCCCTCTTTACATCAACCTACTTTCTATTTAAATAGGTGAAGCTGAAGCGGTTCAATCTGAGAGTGTGAAGCTATTCAATACTTCACTAATTAAGTCCACATTTCTTATTACACATTAATACTCATGAAATCTTTCGATTTACAGCGAGTCAATGGAAAGATTTTATAGTGAGAAATCTATTACGATAATTTAAAGTTGTAATTATAAATTTATTTAACGCACATTGATTACGTAAATAATATTCATTAAGGCTGTAGCCTCAAGCACATGCGTATAAAATGCGATTGACTTGCTGTAAATCAAAAGATTTCATGAGTATTAATGTGTAATAAGAAATGTGGACTTAATTAGTGAAGTATTGAATAGCTTCACACTCTCAGATCGAACCGCTTCAGCTTCACCTGTGGTTTAAGACCTGTAGAGGTCCCTACTATCGCATTTTTATACGCATGTGCTTGAGGCTACAGCCTTAATGAATATTACTTACGTAATCAATGTGCATTCAAATAAATTTATAATTACAACTTTGAATTATCGTAATAAATTCTCTGTATGGTTTTTTCTTCACTTTTAGACTTTTACTAACTCTCACTTTTCTATTACTTCTATTCTTCTGAATATTTTCACCTAAAACTATTTTACATTTTTCCTACTTCACTACACCAGTCCTTATATTCATTCCCAACAGACTCTTCCATGATTTCTTTTATTTTATATTCTTCTAACTTATTATTAATCACTCTCCCAATCACATCTTTCACTATCTTTTCTATTTTTATTACTATTTTCCATCATCATATTACTAACCATTTCTATTATAAAGAAATTATGATCACTATTACATTCACTCATTATCAAACACTTTAATTTTCCATATTTTATTCATTCCCTCGTTCTCTACTCTGTGAAATATATTATTTCTAGACCATGTGTATTGTCCCTCATAAATATTTGATAAATTCCCAATGCTCAAATTCACTCTCTGACAAAAAGTCTTCAAAAGCTTCCCATTCTTGTTATCCATGTCATCAATTTCTTCAGTAAGCCCATTCATATCCCCTATAACTATTATTTTTTCCCTTTTTTTTTGAAACTCTATATATCCTTAACTAGGCATTCATATATGCTACTGTTCCACTCCATTATAGTTTGACTAACTCCAGTGGCTATATACACTATAGCCACCATCCATTCTTGTCTTCCTAACCTTATCTTAAACCACAAATGTTCTTGATCAACATTTAACAGTATTCAAATTTTTTTTTTACATAACTCCTATACCACCGCCCTTTTTGTTTTCTATTTATACTCTGCCATACTAAGTCTTCCAGTGTCGGTTTTTCTTCTCTTAGATGTGCTTCCACTATTGCTAATACCACAAGTTCTTCATTTTTAAGAGCTTTGTTTCATTCCAGCCATTTTTCTAGTCTCCTATTACCTGCATGTTCAAATATTCAATTTTAACAATTTCTTCTTTTCTTATTATTCTTTTACAAATTCTTTTGACTTTCTTTTCTATTACATTTGTAAGTAACTTACCATTAATTTTACAAACATATTCTCTCTCCACATCTGCATTTATATCTAAATAAGCTAACTTTCTTATACCCTGTCCATTCTTCTTTTTGATAATACTGCAATTTAAAACTCTACTCTCCTTTGTAAGTTTCCCTAACTTATTTTTTTATAAATCAAACTCCCTAATACTTCACTTCCTTGTTTTGCTAAGTGCACTCCATCTTTACTATACAACTCCTTCTTACTAATAAAAAAATCTCACACATCCACAAACATAACATTATTCCTCTTACATAATTTTTTCAATCTCTCATTTATAGAACAAACCCTATCTAACATATATCTATTATTGAATCTTGGTAATAATCCAACTATTCCTACTCTTCCTTTAATTTTACTCAAATTACTAATCAATTCTATGTACTCATCCAATACTCTTTCCGATGGCTCTGACAAATTATTTGTCCCTATCATACCATAACCTTCAATACTCTGTTTCTTTACCTTATCCATAACATCCCTAATTCTAGCTCCAGGCAAACATATTCTTATATACCTGTTTGTTTTCCCTTGCAATTACTTCTTCACATCCTCTAATTTTAGTGAATCTCCTATTAATACTGTCTCATAGTTTACTTTCCCTATTTCATTCGTGACATTCTCTTCCATCTTCTGGACCTTTATTGCTTCAATTCATTAATTCCTTAATCTGCTCACACTTCATCTCTAATAACTTTAATTTTACTTCTACCTTTACCTCTTTCTCTATCTTACTTACTCTTTGGCTAATCATCTCCATTGCACTATTTATTATGTCATTCATGTCTTGTCACTCCATTAATAACACTCACAACTACATTTTGCTCTATCTCTCCTGATTTTCTCTTTAAACTATCTACACTTAGAAACCATTTTTTCACCTTTTTTATCACATTTACACACTGTCTACATAACCATAAACCTCTTACATCCTTTTTAGTCTTATTTAAGTATGTCAAATGATACACCTCATCACACATGGTACACTCTAACATAGCATACCTAATTTCTTTCTGACCATTATATGTAAAATGTGGGATAAAAATACAATCTATATTCCTTATTTTTCAAATCCCCTACTCCATATTTAAATTTATGCTTATTCTACAGCTCTACAAATCCCTTTATACAAAAGGAGAAAAACTTTTTTTTTAATGGTGATCGATAAACACATGCTTCCTAATCTTATGTCTTAAATGTTATCTTCTTTCTCAAATAAATTACTCTTTCTTAAATTGAAAGATTCTTTAATAACAGATTGGTAATATTCTGATCTATTGTGTCAGCCACTTGATGGCATTGATGCTAAGAAAAAACACATTGATATAACTTTCCCGGGCCAATCATTCTATACAACTACGATGTCCATAAAATTAAAAAAAAAATTTAAAAAAAATGTAAACAGACTTTTTGGGACAGTAATTAATCAGAGACTGGATGTTTTGTGTGCGTCATTAAAAAATTATGTTACTTTCGAATAGCAAATAATAGTACATTGGAGACTTTTTTGGACAGTAATTCCAACAAAATTTCACAATGAAAGTCAACTTTGACCTTTTTGGAACAGTAATTAATCAGAGACAGGCTTCTTTTGTTTTTTTTTAGTTTGTGGATCAGAAAAGTTACAGCTTTTTAATACAAAATTAAATTACATTTTACCCTTTTTTTTGGACAGTAATTAATCAGACACTGTTTTGGGGGGGGTAAAAATTAAATTATATTGCACTCTTTGTGTGTGTATATATATATAATTGTTACTTTTTTAATAACAAATAATAGTAAATACAGCAGAGACTTATTTGGACAGTAATTAATCAGAGACGGGCTTCTTTGGGGTTTTTTTTTTGTGTATCGGAAAAGTTCAATAGTTTTTTTAATAAAAAATTAAATCAGATTTTACCTTTTTTGGACAGTAATTAATCAGACACTGCATTTTGGGGGTGGGGGAAACTAAATCAAGATTGCAATTTATCCAATAAAGTTATTAATAATTATAACAAACTATTATAATGAAATCAGGCTCTGGTGACTGGCAATTGGCAATTTTGAGAGTTGAAAGCAGCCATCTTCCCTGTCTCAGATGATTTCTCGTGATACATTACTTTCATTGTGATTTTCGAAATAGTGCTGTGCTCCACTCTAAAATCCAATTTGTGGTGCTAACACAGTCCTGATGGAACAGTGACAACACTGTTAAAAGTGTTAGAAGGTACCAGTAGATCAGTTCACGTGAAACAAAAAAAGGTGGACCTGAAAAGTTAAATTATTTAGACACGATGCAGTCAACATATCATCACACGATACCATAGCAAAAATATACAACCCAGCATTATGATCAAGTGCATAACACAAGCAACTATGGCAGCCAATGAAGGCATTTTTCTGTGCTTTTAGTATAAAAAAAAGCCACAGCAGTAGCCAGCAGCTGAATAAACTGACTCTTCCTGTCTTTTATCATAGAAAGAAAGCTAAATGTTTGACTGCTACCATGGAAAGAGCATATTTCTAGCAATTTAGATAAAAATAGCACCGTCAAGCAGTTGACACGATAGATCAGAACACAAACAACAGATCTACTAAAAAACAACTAATCTTATGTACAATTTAGTTTTAAATCCTCCTTGCAATAAACACACACACACAAATTATTTTTTCCTTTTATATTAAAATGGTGTAACAAAGCACTTTCCAAATGTTAGCAATATTATTCCCAATCTTTCTAAATCCACTTAAATCTATCTCTCATCCCAATTTTTTTTCACATCCACACCCTAAGCAAAAAAAATTTTGTAGTAACAAAATTTTTCCAAATAATATTAAAATATATATATATAAACTTATCTTGCAGAACAAATCAGACATGTCAGCATAGCAATGATGCCCTCTGAATAAAAAAAATTCAGAGGGTGCACCAGTAAAGCATTATGGACAAATATATATTCAGACAAGACAAAATAGGGATTTCATATATAAGGATATTAGTTTAGATTTAGATAGATAAGAAAAATATATTAGGCTATGCTCCAAGGTTGCTCTTAAAAAGTGTGGAATATGGTGTGTTTGTCTATGTTGCAAAAAATTATGCTGCTTATGAAATAAAATTTAAGCATTCTATCTTTGTAGGATTAGATTAAGACACTAACTAGTCTTTAAAAAATTTCCAAACTTGCATATTCTTATTAAAATGTCTATTTCTAGAAAAGATCTCTTTTGTAAAGTCAACATAAATTAATTTTATTCACTCTATAAGATCAATCGCGAATATATTAAATAGGAGAAAATTAAACTTTAAGAGACCTGTATTATGATTATCATTTAGGGTCTCCTGAATTTTTTTATTGGAGAGCATCTTGATAGGTAAATTATTTATTTAATTTTTTTTTCCCAAAAAAAAAAAACTTGAGCTGAACTACATCAATAAAAAAGCACCAGTTTATTTTGAAAGACTTTTTAATATGAGTTGCTACTGGTACTTGATCAAAACACTTTCTTCCTAGCTTATAACCAGCCTATTCTAACTGTAGGAGTTTCTTGACTATTGATATAATTCTTGTTAATTTCAGTTTTTAAATATCTGATTTAAGATGTCTATAGTTTTATTTTCATGCCATATTTTTGGAATAGTTAGTTAATTAATAATATTGTTAAATGTATTTATTTTTTATTAAAAATAAATTAAAATTTATTAAATACAATTGAACATGCTTATCTGTACATAGCTATATTCTTTTTACATTGTTGCAAGTCACTCTGTAGAACTTGCTGTGGTCTGAGACTGGGGGGCCATTGCCCTCCTTCACTCCTCCAGGAGAGTGACCCTAGGCCAGGTCTCATGAAAAAGCAGTCCGGAGCCAGCAATCTATCTCTGTTCCTGAGCCACTTGAGTAATTTGATATAGATGGTGCAGACACCACGATAAGCATTTTCAAATATACACTTGTATCTGGATAGCCAGATCACAAAGGTTAAAAAAATGGTAATTCTGATTTTCGAGAATATGCCACTCTTTATAGTCTTTTGAATGACTAAAACTTCTCTAATATCGAGCGACACACTTTCGTTAATAAAGGATCTGATCAGCTTGAAAAAAGAGCATAAAATACAGGTGATGAATTGTCTCATCTGCTGTGACACATAATTGGCATTGAGAGTTGATCTTGCTCTTTTCCACACCAGAATTGTTGCCAGGGAGGAGAGGTTGATCTTTAGCAGAAAGTCAATGTATTTTGGTTCTAAGAATCAATTTTTCGATTTTGCTACAAGTTGTTTATTGTTTAACCCTAGATCATTCTGGAAAATGGTTTGATTGGTGTATTTGAGTTTGTATGTTTGCCAATATGTCTTTTTTTGTATGTTGCATTATGTTTGCTGAGTTTCTGACGTAAGTCCATATATCTGCCATCCATTTGCTGGTGAGCGGAAGTGTATCCATGGGTTTCACTGTCAGTGTGAGGTTTACATTTGTTTATTCAAGGATGGCCACATGCAGTACTCCCAGAGCTTTTTAAGGTACAGGATGGACACTGAATGCAGGCTGAGCCCATTTGATTCTTTGGGCATTTGAGCTTTAGCAATGCTTATGGCCACGACTTTGCCATTCCAAAGCAGCCTAGAGCATAACGAGTTCACTTTATGAATGGCTAGTAGTAGTTTAGTCTCAGGTAGACTATCATGTTGAGTAAGGCAACCTTGCCAGGTAGTGATATTGAGATTCTTGACAGCGAGCTGACTACCTTTCCTTTTTGTCTAATATTGAGTTCATGATGTCCTTCTACATGGCAAATCTAGACTTGGCAATGGCAAAGCCCAGAAATAATTGTGGCTGGGCCATGAATATTGTGGGAATCATTGCACCTGTTTTGATTTTCCAGATGGAAGATTTATTGTAGTTGACTTTGAATTTTAGTTTTTTGGCATATTTGTTTATGATTTGTATTACGGTTTGAAGCTGGGATTTGTGAGGAATGAATGTGGAAACATCAACATATGAGATATGGTGAACTGAATTTTCAGTGCTGGCACATATATGCCAGCGTACTGCATTCAATTTCCATGAGAAAGGGGTTAAGGTATGTTATGAAGCAGAGGGTAGCCAAAGGAGATCCCTGTGGAATGGATAGATGGGGTCTGAATCCCTCTAAAAGCTTTCCATCTAGAGAAGTAAATATCAATCTGTTGAACAGTAAGTTACCAATAATATGGATGTAAACATCCGGCACTTGATAATCATGGAGCGTTTGTAGTAAGTTTGATGGAATAACGTCAAATGCCGAGGAAAAGTCTAATTGAATAACTAATGGCTTTGATTTTCTTTGTAGTCTGATGTGTTCAGAAAGAAGTATGAAGTGCTGGACTGCATTATTGGTGAAGGTGCCTTTGCAAGCGAATTGATATTTGGTGATGTGTCTATATATCTGTTCTTTTATGAGATCTTTAACTATGGATTCTATTGTTTTAATGAAGGGTGGAATCATGGAAATTGGGCATATATTTATTAGCTTTGAGTTGATTTGTTTTTTTAAGAAAGGCACCAGTGCAACCAGATAAAGGTCAGGGAGGTTCTGGAAATCCCCGGCAAGGACATTCGATCATTTGTCAGACTATGGGTGTAGTGCATTGGCTGAGATGCAGTAGCACAAATCTTGGGATACCAGGTAGTCCCGGATGTGTGTTCTCTGGGTAGTTCTGTAACTTTTGTACTATTTGTGTTTCAGTGATATTGTGTTTAGTGTTTCCGTCTAGTTCTCCCTAAACCCTTCAAAGTTATAGCTTTGTAGCTCACGTTGAAAATAGTTATGTATTTTGGAAAGCATTGCCGGATCACTATAGCAATGTTGATCTATGGAAATTATAAGTGTCAGCCTTTTGACAACTCCCAGTAACCATCTGATGTAGCTGTGTGTCCAGTTATGTCGATTATTTAAGATTTTAGATCTTTTGGTGGCCACATATTGTGCCAAGACTTTTTGTTTGTGATAGTATTCCAATTTAAGATCCATGATGTCTTGGACAGTAGCATCTGTATGAGAGAGAGTTCACTTAGCTGGTTAGTAATGTCTAGATCTTTTAGGACCATGTTTGGATAGGTGGAAGAGAAAGGATTTTAATTTTATTAAATAAGACATATGCTTTGGAAAAAATCCATTCAGGTGCTGTAGCTTTGTTTAGTAGTCTTATGGTGTGAGAATAATTTGTTTGAACTAATGTGTTAGGGTTAATTTGCAGTGATATTAACAGTGCCAGGTGATCTGAGAAAGGCACATATTGCAGTTGGGCATTGAGATCAAAATGTATGTCAGGGGAGTAGTAGAGCAGATCTATTAGAGAATCTTTTTTGCAGTGTATAGAAGAAGGCATCAGGAGGGAAAAAGCCTCCTCCACACAATAAGACTCTGTTGAAGAGGTATAAATGCTTAGAGTTGAAGTTGTGGTAACTTGTGTTGAAGTCACCGAAGAAAATTGTTGATGAAGTGTTAGATGACAGAATGGAATTGATTTTGTTGATTGCTGCATGCACTGAGTCAGCAGTGTTCCTTAAGTACAAATAGATTATATTGAGAGTATATCTTTAAATTTAGCAGCAGTACTTCTTTGTCTAGGTGAAGTGTCCTGAGTTTGGTGTGTGGCAGGCTTTGTGAATGAAAAAGGTGACCCCAGATGTTAAATAATTTTTAACTATCATATTTTTGCTTTAGGTACTAAATTTTTTAAAAACTTTTAAAGTATTTTATCTACTCCTAAGGATTTTTTAAATTTAAAATAAAAGCAAGTTAAGTTCACCAACACTGTTTGTTTTATTTAGGCAGAAATTAAAAAAAAATTGTGAGACCAAAAAGTGTTTAGTTCTATTCAAAAAATGCTTTTTCTAATTTATCAATCTTTAGTGTGAAATCTGATATATAAAATTGGCAATTTCATTACTAATGGCACTGATTGATTTTTTAGAAATAATTTTATAACTATCAAGCCTATGTAAAAGTAATAAGGCATTTTGACTAAATCTTGTAAAGTCCTATCCCATCCCTTCCCCCCTCCTCCAAAAAAAAAAAAAAACTCTCCTCTCAATGAAGGACATATTTAAGGATCATAGATTCCTTCAACTTATGTTCCAAAAGAAACATTTTAGATGTACAAATTGCAAAATGAGTTTCATGTGTGTATATATATATATTTGAGAGAGTTCAGATAATCATTTGGATTTGAATCCCTTTTCTTTCAGCTAGTTTTTGCTTTCTTTGATTTGCATATAATCAAAGATAAAATTTAAAATAGCACACTTTTTTGTTTATGCCTTTAGTGAGCAAAAAAATATGATGTTTAATCATTTCTTTATGTTGAGTCCATAAATGTGATGTCATATTGCTTGCTGGATTCATATAAAATTGACAGATTTTGATGTTTTTTCTCTTGGGTGGAATATAATTTATTTTCATATACTGATACAATTACAAACAAAAAATTTCAAGTTGATTTTAATATTTGAATTTGTAGAATTCTGAATTGCAAAATAATTTTAACTATAAATAAAGTGTCTCTTAATAATATGTACATAATCTCAATAGATATACTGCTAAACTGAAGTAAATACAAAAATCAATTTACTTTAATAAAGTTAACAAATGAAATAATCAAATTACTACAATATGAATCACTAATTATTAAAGCAAATTAATTTATATATGTATATATTAGGATTTACACAATAGAAAATTCTAATATAATATTATTATAAATTATTTATGTGTATATACAGATAGACATGCAATTATTAGATAAAGGGAAGTGCATTACTAATCATTTTTAAATTTTTTTACCAATACACATATAATTGGACCTGGTATGTAATAAAACATGCAGTTGATTAATGTTCATTATAATTTGGTATTATACTTTCATTTTATATTTATTTATAAACCAATTAAGCGTATGTCACGCTTGAATGTGAAGCTATAATAATATACAGGAATTAATATACGCTAAGCGCTTTCGAGGTCCTTTACCTCATATTCATAGCGATGCTGTGAGCTGCGAAATGTCACAGGGAAGCTACTTTTACATCAGCAATTAGTGCACATGGATTTATTAAATTAGCATATTCACTTCATGCATACTTAGATATAACATACAACATTATCATCAAACATTGATTCATCATGCAAGTAAGATATATCATTGCTGATATCATACATTAAATTCATAGATAATAGCATGATCATAAACACACACATACAAAGAGACAATAACACATCAAAATAAGATTGAAATTATTCCTATCAAACAGTGAGGTTTTCATGCATACAATATTATTGATAACTAATACATGACATTCATTGATATTTATATTGTACCATCTTAGATTGGGTTCACACCTAAAATTATTGTATTCCTAAAAAAAAAGATATATAAATTTATTTATTATCAATTGTTTTTTATTATTAACAAAGTATTATTGATAATACAGCAGAATGTAATATGATATTCATGATTTTTTTAAACAAATAATATATTCAGTTGTATGTTGTAAAATAGTTGATATTTTACTATTTAAAAAGATGGGATGGAATAAAATAAGTGTTAATAGATTCATTTCTTAATATTTTATTTATTCATATTTTATTTTACTGCATGCATTTAATAATCTAAACATAAACATAAATGAATAAATAGTAAATTATTGTTTCATGTATGCTGATATATGTGTGTTTTTGTTTATGCAATTAAAACAATTTTTGGTATTTTGGTATTAAACCTGCAACATGGAGCATGTATTAGACTTGCTGCACCTTTTCACATTCATATTAATCTGCTGATAACCTTGTAATCTTGTGATATGACCAAAATAACATGTACAAGGATCTTGTACATGATATTTTTCACAAAATTTGCAAAAAAAAAATAGTAACGTATACACAGATCTTGTACATGATATTTTTGCAAGATTTACAGTTATCGGCAGGTTGATGATATGAATGTAAAAAGACAGAGCAAGTCTAATACATGCTCCATATTGCAGGACTAATAAAAATAATTAAAAGTATAAAAATTAATATTAAAAACAGCATTTTAAAACGAATTTTGAAAAATAAATGGATATTAAAGACCGATTTTTAAATTATTAAAAAATAATATTAAAACAGCATTTTATAACAAATTTTGAAAAATAAATGGATATTAAAAAGATGATTTTAAAAACAATTTTTAAGTAACAAGTGGATATTAAAAATTATCATTTTCAAAGTATAAAAAATAATATTAAAAACAGCACTTTAAAACAAATTTATATGGCATTCACACTAACAACTTTAAAATGTGTAACGATATATAAATTGATATTAAAAACAATATTTTAAAACAAAGAAAAATTGATTTGCAATCTTAAGTAAATGACGCCAAAACAATCACTAAATTATAATTTTTTTAAATATTATTTACAAAAACACATAAAACACACACATATGCTACTTACCATGTAATACATAACAGTAATTGTTGCGTTGAAGCCACAAATTTGATATTTATTTCTAACACATATAAAATGGAGATTTAAACTGAAAAATTTCCCCCCAAAATAGTTTTATTGAACACGTCATTGCACAGAGTATGCTGGGATTTCCCACAGAAATGCTTTTTTTTTTTTTAAAAAAAAAAAAAAAATACACAAAAAGAAATATAAATTATTATAAGACTTTTATTAAATATTTATCCTGTTATCAGAAAGATATCTAGACAATAACTGAAAATGTTGAAATATTACAAAAAGACCTGTTGATAAAGATAAATCGCATTTTCACACGAGATCAAATAACATCGCAGGAATTATTTCCTTTCAATTTGACATCAGCTCAAGATTACATTTATTGTGATATGAAAAGGCCTCCTATCTCCCTACATTGCAGGTCTAATACCAAAGTATCCAATTTTTGATTATACATATTTAAAAGTATTATTTTATATAGTCATTATTTTTAAGTTATTTACAATGTATATTTTGTATTGAATAAATATATATATATGCAAAAAATATTTATGTATTTATTTTATTGAAGTTATGATTTTAAAATTGTAAATTCCTTAATTTTATTTTTAAAATTGTTTGTTTAAAAGTTTAAGATAACATTTTGTTTTGGAATGCAGGCTGTATCTGAAAGAACTCTTTATTAAACAGAATTTGACTCTATATAGTAAAAAAATAATGGAATTGAGTGAGTCTATGGAGAGAGTATCTAAGGTGATAAGATCAGTTTTACCCTGGGGAAATGATATAAAAAGCCTGTGATTTGAAATCGAATTCTCTCTTGTTTTGCCTCTTCAGTAAGCAAAATTTCAAAGTATTATATATTAAAATTTAATTATTAATTTGAAACATAATAATGGAGTGCTAAATAAAAAAAAATGTTTGCTCTGAAAGACATAGAATTCTGAGAGATGTAGAACATCTGGAAATAAAACTACCTCAAAGCATATGATAAAATCAAAAAATGTGCAATGCTTTCCATGATGAAATTAAAGTATATATTATGCCAATGAATAACAAGAATGGATATAAAAATGGATTTCATTTGCTCAAAAGGATAAAAGAGTTTATTTTCATATAACAATCGAAAAACATATATATTATCAGAATTTACTGGATATATTACCTTTTTAAAAAAAACTTATTTTGCTAATTTTATAATATTCTGATTATGAACAATATCTTCGTATCTTGGACAAACTTTAAATATAGTTGCTTAGTGATTCCTCAGATTAATAAGAAGCACCAGGATATGTGAACTATAAATTTTTGCATAGTATACATTTTTATTATTATGTTGATAGTATTAAATGTGTTTTAGATAAATAATCCAACAAAGAAATATTCAACAGTCCTTGGAGAAATTTACCAGATAGTATTTTTTTTTTTTTATTATACAGTTATGTTTATATATTTGTTTAAAGTGGAATTTGTGTTTTAGCATATATTACATAAATAGATTAACCAAAAAGAAAAGTAAATAATTTTTAAAAAAAAATTTAAATATTTAATCTTAATTTTATATAACATTTTAATGGTGTATTTTATTTGTTTTATTATTTATCTATGAGTTGAAAAGCCATATAATTAAAATATAAACACAATTCAGTTATATTTAATAAAAATATACTATTCATGTTTGTTTATAAAGATATCAGTTGTATTTAATTAGTTGTCCATTTATAACTGTAAAATTATTAAAAAACAAATTAAAATAGACTTAGTTTTTTTTAATATATAAAGATTTATTTAAAATTTCTGATTAGAAATTTTAACAAAATGTATCTTTAAGTTACTTTATTAGTCTTCGATTTATATATTATTATATATTTCTTTATGCTAATAAACTTTATTTTATTAATTTAATTTGAATCTCATGATTATTTCTAATTTAATGATTACATTATAAAAAGTATAGTATTAACATAAAGAGTTTCTACATATTTCTATATTTTTTTATAGTAAATATTCAGAGAACTGAAGTATAAATAATCATTTATATCTTAATAACTTATTACCGTTTTTTTAATAATTTTCTTATTGAAACTTTATTAATTAATGTTAAGCTAAGGTCTCAATAAGCATTAATTGGTTATTTAAATTAATAAATTGGTGTACAATGTATTTTATGTTTTATAATTTATATTCTTTATTATTATTTCATATATATTTCATGCAGTTATAATTGGATATTAAATTATACTATTATAAAATTATTAATTAAAATATACAGTTATATTATACTAATAAAAATTAGTATTATCAAAATGTGGACTATTTGGTAAAGTAAATTATAATGAGTGTTCAAATGTGATAAGCTATTTATTTAATGATAGCATATTGATTTTAAAGCCATTGTAGATTTCTTTAAGGTAGTTAATGATTTATTTATATTTATAGTATTAGATTTTAGCCAGATAATCTGAAACAATATTTATACTGTCGCAGATTCAGTTTGCTCAATTTGTGATGTATAATAATTCTTAAAACAGGCAAAACTCTCATACAGTAGTGCCAACCAGAGCAATCAATGAATGCCAGAAGGCTTGTGCATAAAATCCCTATCTAGTGCTTACTCATCCAATATCCCCAAACTAGTTTCTGGCTTGTGGCCTTTGTCAGTGAGGAGCTTTGGACCTGACAGCACTGCACCTAGATCTTAGGATCTAATGCAATCCTCCAGCAGCCACCTTTTATCTCTACTTAACTACAAAACTGCGAGAATAAAATTGAAAACACAATAATATTTTCAATCTAAGCTCAATAGCTTATATAGTCATATGGATCTAAACCCAGTTCAGTACCCATATATTTTGGTGTCTTTAGTTATTTAACAACCATAGCTACCACTATCCTATTAGGCAGGATTGGTGTTAAACCACTAAACATCACATGATCACTATTTCTTATGCTAGCACATTACTGTTATTAAAACAGGCAAAACTCTCTATACAATAGTGCCAACCAGAATGTATGGGTACTGAACTGGGTTCAGACCCACTGAAAATATTATTGTGTTTTCAATTTTATTCTCATAATTTTGTAGTTAAGTAGAGATAAAAAGTGTTTGCTGGAAGGTTGCATTAGATCCTAAGATCTAAGTGCAGTGCTCTTAGATCCAAAGCTCCTCACTGATGAAGGCCACAAGCCAGAAACTAGTCTGGGGATATTGGATGAGTAGGCACTAGATAGGGATTTTATGCACAAGCCTTCTGGCATCCATTGATTGCTCTGGTTGGCCCTGAGTGGCACTACTGTATGGAGAGTTTTGCCTGTTTTAATAACAGTAATGTGCTAGCATAAGAAATAGTGATCATGTGATGTTTAGTGGTTTATAATAATTCTTATTCACATTTATACCATTATAGATGTTGGGTCCTAGATGTGATGGGTCACTTAGTAAATTAATTACAATATTTATTCATTTAAACTATTACAGATTTTGATGTCTGAATATAAAAGGCTATTTAAATAATAATAGCTGTTTAGTAAATTCTTATTCATTTATACCATTACAGATTTTGGCTTGCCCAATTCATGGGCTTGATGATAATTAAAACTACATCATTTTTATACCATTACAATATATAAGAATTATAATATATAAAATTTACTTCAAGCTCATTAATACAAATCTCAAAGCTCCACTTAAACTATGTACTCATATACCCTAACCTATTGTAATCAAAATTAAAACATGAGAAAGTACATTATTTTCCTTTCATCATATAATCTACTCATATCTTTAACATATTACATTTATTAGTCAAAATATTTATTTTCCTACACATAGTAAATAAATCATTTCTTGATAAACTATCCCTATTTTAATATATTTTTATATGGAATTATCACAATATTATTAATAATTATCTTTTAACAATTGTATGAGGAATAAGCAAATTTTAATAATTTATGTAATAGAAACATTTAATACAGCTTTCTCCTTTGTTTTTAAAAAAGTGATTATATTTGATTAAAATTTTAAGCATTTAATAAGGGTTAAAATTTATTTGTGATAAAATATTGAATATATTCACAAACGCACAAAAAAAAAGTAAAATCATTAATTTACATTTATAACTTTTTTCATACATAAGATCGCTATATTTTTCTATAACTTTGATTAAATTTTACGTTCAGATATTCATTTGTATTTGAGTCATTTTCTTTAAGTTAGTTTTTGCTTTCCTTGATTTGCATAGAATCAAAGATAAAATTTTTAATGTGCACATTTTTTGTTTAGGCTTTTAGTGAATAAAAAATTGATGTTTAATCATTTCTTTATGTTGAGTCCATAAATGTGATGTCATATTGCTTGCTGGATTCATATAAAATTGACGGATTTTGATGCATTTTCTCATGGATAGAATATATTTTATTTTCATTATACTGAGGTAATTATAAACAAAAAAATTTAAGTTGAGCCTAGAATTTGAATCTAGAAGATACTGAAGATTGAAAATAATTAATTACAAGATAATTTTAACTATAAATAAAGCCTTTTTTAAAACTTTTGACTACTGATTAATTCATCATTTCTAGACAGCTCAATGTGCATTTGACTATGTCCTATTAAAGAAGTGCATTTGAGTATGCATTATCAAAAATTAACAAGGATTAGAAAAAGTCAACTTCCTGTGTTTCTTGCAAATGAAATATTAATTTTGTCTTAATAACAAAAAATGAGATAAAATGGAGAATTAAAAATGAAGAATCAATATTGATTCACAAATTTAACTCTTCTTTATATATTCTCATTTTTTTTCATCATAGCCCTCAGTTAGAATCAGATTAGTGGTATTTATAAAAGATCCATTAATGTTGAAAAAAAAGTGTGAATGGCATTCTTAAAAAAAATTTTAACATACGAGAAGAAATTCATTATTTTCATGATTAATTTCCCAAGAAAAGATTTTCTTTTACATTTTTTTTTTTCATTTCTCATTCAACACTTAAGCTTTTAAATAATAATTTCTATAAAATAAATATTATTTGACTTGAATCTCTAAAATGCTACTTATATCAACTGTCTGTAGATACTAGTCAACAATATGAGTCTTTAACAACAGGAATGTTTTAAACATTTAATGGTAGAAATTTAAAAAAGACTTTGTATAATTTATTAGTTCTAATTAATGTACCTTGATATCAAGAAATATTGAGGTAAAAAAATAACAATAGAATTTGGAGCTGATTATAAACAATAAAATAATTTATTCCCATTGTACAGGGGCCAAAAGTGCATTAGTACACTTATCTGCACTGAGTTTTGTTGTCATAATAAAAATAAACAATTCGTTCTATATATAATTTATCTTTTTATTATTTGATTTTTGTAAAATTATTAAATATTTATTCTAAATAAGTATATGACATTTATATTTAGATTTTATTTGAATACAGTAGCATTATTGCAGTAAATTAGTTAAATAAAAATTTACTGACATCAAAAAGGAAATTACTTTAAATGTCAATAATATTTTTTTGTTGTTTACTTTAAAGCTGAATTTTAATATTTTAACAAATTTTCATTATGCTTTATAAAAATATGTATGAAACATATTGATTTTTTAAAGAATAGTTTTTATTCCATTAAAATACATTCTTTTAATCTGAAATATAAATGAAACCTTTTGTTTTGACTATTTTTCTTGTTTATAAATTATTGTTATATATATATATATATTTGCAAAAAGCTGATATTTATTTTTTAGACTAATTTGTTTAGTGAATTTATGTTTTTAATAAAATCTGTAAAAAATAGAAAATAAGTTTTTATTCATCAAAATAAATATAACTAAAGGAGAAAACCTGAAAACAAAAGGCAAAATATATTCTGAATTTATTCGTCAAAACATCAACTAAAGAGTTAAATCAAAGTTTATTAGATAGATAAATATACTAAGAGATGTAAAAATAAATGAATAGCTGGATGGAAAGATGGATAAATAAATGAACAAACACAGGCATGTAAACAGACACACAGATATATAGATGAAGATAGACACAGATAGATGACTCACTATCTTTTTGTACCTTCATTTTTCACTTTTTCTTTTTCAGAAATTGTTTCTGAATAACATTTTATAAGTGAACAAGGCATACCTCTCATAAATAAAACAGTATAAAAATATATTTAAATCAAAATGTAGAATATAAAAAACTTTCCATAAAAAAAATTAAAATATATTTATCAGATTCCCCTATCTGTCACTAAGTTTTATTTAAATTCTGTCATAAAAATTTATATAAATTTTTGTATATTGAAACTTTGATTTCAAAATAAAATTATATATTTAAGAATGAACAGTCTACCACTTTTTTTTTGTATTCCTTGATTTTATTATTGTTGTTGATTTGAACTTAGTTGAAAGCATTAAGTCAATCAAGTATTATATAACATCATTAGCTAGTGTGACCTCTTCTCAGTCACTCACTCAAAAATTCTACAAGAATTAATACTTATATATGATTGAATACAGAGCAATCTGTTGCAATGTAAGCTTCTAGTACAAAAAATCATATAATGAATATTTTTTCTCACTAAATAAGGATTTGTAGAATAAACACCATTGCTACTATTAACCAACATAGCATGTGATGCCCAAGATGTTTCAGAGCTTTTCCATTATTGCTAGAATATCAGGCTTCTTAGTAACAATTAGTTAGTTTTAGTTATGAATTTAGTTCTCTTATCTATTTATTTGGATCTTTAGTAATTAAAATGCACTATGTAGTTTTTTTAAATTATTCTGTAGATGTTAAGAAAGAAATAATTTCCACTTTTTTATAACTTTTTATGATTTTTATAAGGGTAAGTTTGTTGCTTATGCTTTTATACAAGATTTTCTTATGTTTTTATAAGTTCAATTATAATTTTCACTAGGGAAAGATCATTTACATTGCTGGTTTAGCATGAAATACTTATATTGGTAATTATTTATCTTTTCAGCATATATGTGCTTGAGTGTATAGGTGTTATTAGATAGAGTGGAGAATGATGGGTCAGCTGAAAGTCTGTGCTCATATACCCTATATATTATGTACTGTGTATAAAAGTTAGAATAAGAATGCTTATATTAAATAATACAATTTTTTCATATGGTAAAATAATGAAATAAAAAATATTTCCAGCACTGTGACTGGAGATTACATCACTATAATTGATTTATATTAAAATAGATTGTTTACGCTTTTTATATGACTTAGATTTTTTTTATTATTTTATTATGGAGAATTCAATTATAATTTTCACTAATGAAAGATTATTTATGCTTTTCAAATGAATATATACAATGTACAGTATAAAATTTAAATAAAATACATTTATATTTCTTTTACACTTACATTTTTGATTGTGTATTATATTTTTCTTATTTAAATGGTTAAGTTGGATAGTAACTTATAAGTATGTTAATGGATTAAACCATGGCTGTATGGAGAGTTTTGCTCTGTTTATGTTAATGGATATTAGAATGAATGAGCTTTTGGAATCAATAAAGTTTGTTCTATCAGAGTCCTCTATATATGAATGAAAATAACAGAAAAAAAGTACTTGTGTCCAACATTTTTCGTTTTTCTTCTGCAAACAAACTATCTTGAAAAAAAGTTAAAATTTAAGAGCAATAAAAAAAAACTCAGATTGTAACAAAATTTTAGTAAAAACCAATAGAATAATTACTAGAATCAAAATATTTTACAATCTTTTATCAACATATGTCAGATTAGCCAAAAATGAATTATGCAGATTTTTATATTGTCTAACTTTTAAATTTGTGAAAAGACAATTAAAATTTCCATAATAATAGCATAAAAAATCTTATACACACAAAAATAAGTTTTTGTAATTTAAAATTATGGCCAGATATTTATAATTAAAAAAATTAATGCTTAAATAATTAAACTACATACAAAAATAAGTATCATTACAATATAATAAAAAAAGAAAGAAGTAAAACCTTATGATATTTGATTTGATAAATAAGTCCAAAGAACAATAATTTAAAATTATGTCCAGTCATCATAACTTAAAATATCATATGATCACCATTTCTTATGCTTGCTTATAACTGTTATTAAAACAGGCAAAACTCTCCATACAGTATTGCCACTCAGTACAAGCCAGAGTAACCAATGAATGCCAGAAGGCTTGTGCATAAAATCCCCATCTAGTGCCTACTCATCCAATATCCCCAGACTAGTTTCTGGCTTGTGGCCTTCGTCAATGAGGAGCCTTGGATCTGAGATCTCTACACCTAGATACCCTGGCTTGCATTGAGTGGCAATACTGTATGGAGAGTTTGGCCTGTTTTAATAACTTAAAATATAGGTAACAATTTCTATACATTTATATGACGATATAATTTGTGAATATATTACAGCATAAAAATATGAAAACCAATACAGTATGTAAATCTATTAATGATATAAATAATGGTGTTAAATTATTGTAAATGCTTACAATTTATTATTTTAAAAAAATACACATAATAAAATCATGAAAAAAATAAGCCAAATTTTAATAATCGATGGCATTAGTCATGTAATAATATGCAAACAAAAAATATAAATGCTACAAATAATAATTTTTTAATAAATATTTTAAAGTCTAATCTTTTTTACTTAATTTTAATCTTAAGCAACTTTTATGTTAAATGAGACAGAAATGGTAATTAATGGACCCAGAACCTGGACAGTTCAGCAAACTATCACAGCAGTTTAATAGTAATACCCTATTAGTTTTAATTTAATAAAATGAGATAAATATAGTGTCAAAATTAAACTTCTTTGCTTAAATAAAATATTTTCAATGTTATAACAGATCTATACTTAAATTATACATTAAAATAATATGATTCCTTGTTTTTCTTCTTCTTCTTCTTCAGTTGTATTTAATCCAGAAATATTTTGATTTTGAATGTCATTATTTCCACTTAGCTAAATTCCTTTGGATATGACAATTTATAAAAATATATTTTGTTTTATAGGGTTTTTGTATTTTTTTTAACTTGCTAAAAATTTATAAAATCATGTGTGTATTCTAACAGGATCACTTGATTTAAATTTTAAATGACATTTGTCACAGGACGATTCTTTCTTTGATATTAAACAATTGCGGCACAAGTTATGCTTACATGGTAATTGGAAGAATACATGATTATCAGTATTACATGCGACACAGTTAATATTTGTTTCATTAATTTTTTTATTCAGTTTATTTTCCCAAATAGAACTTTTGGATGAGAAAGATGGTAAATTACTAAGGGTATTAGATAATGCACATTCTAAGCTATTTTTTAAATTATTTGCATGAGATCCAGAAGATATGCCCTTGATACCTGAACAATCTGGAATAGCAATTGGAATAGAATTACAATGTACAGCAAAAGTGTCACTTTTTTGCCAATTATTATAAATATCTTTTTTAATTTTTTTAAAATTTTGATCATAGGATTCAGACTTTTCTCGTTTCAGAGGTATTTTTTCAATACTTCCCTGAATAATTTTTTCCTCCACATTTTTTGTAACATTTAAATTAGCATCCTTTTGATTTAATTTGATCTTAATTTCAGGCATTTTGTTAGCTTGAGATGCCAATATACTTGATCTTAATTTTTGGTCTGTACTTTTTCTACCTAGAGATCGGGGTACATTGATGAATTTAGGATCATTTCCATATTTTAGTAAATGCTGATCAATGCGAGCTTTTAGAGCAACATTTGGTACAGGCTGACTATTAGCTGTAAATGATAATCCTGTAAATGGATTATTAGGTACTCTACCCCAATTTGCTTCTGCAGACACATATTTATCTAAGGTTGACTGATCAATTGTATGACCTGATGGAAGAATAACTGGCATTGTCATCATAGAACAAGTAATGGGATCAATAAAATCACTAAGAGTATCATCATCATCATCATTTTCTATTAGAATTTTAGTTTCCTCTTCAGATCCACTTACTATAGAACAAGTCTCTGTTTCAGATAATGGAGGAATTAGACTGGTCTGAAATAAATCCATTATATTTGATAGAACAGATCGTGAACAAGAAAGAGATGGTTGACCCCAAACTTCCAGACCCTTTAAAGCAGGCACGTCACTACCTCGACTGATAATAAGACGAATCATCAAATGACTGACATAATCCAATGCTTTTCTACAGTCTTGTTTAAGATCGCTGTAAACAACTTCAGTTAGATTACTAAAATTAGGATACAAAGATGAGTTAATGGGCTTAAATGATTTATTTTTAAAAAGAAAAATAGGTGTGTTATAATCAACAGTTTTCCCAACAAAAATAAATAAACCTGATGTAACACTTGCATTTAATTCAACAGCATTATCAAGTACAAGTTCATTAATGGGTTCACTTTTTGTATAAACCTCCACTCCTGCTGTTTTTTGAGAACCTACAACTGTATAAAAAATGATATGACTAATATTAACATTGCAACAAAATTTGATTACAATAGTTACAGGAGTTCTCACAAAATATTCTGACAAGTATCCTTTTGTCCGTATCACAGAATTTGACGATATGAGATTCTGAATCTCATAACCATCTGTACTGACCTTATCACAGTAGATAGAAGGTTTAAATACAGGATCTGCAAAATTGATAGCCATTTTTTATTGTTGCAATAAAAAAATCTAAAAAAAAAAAGAAGAAAAAGTTAATTATTACATGTGTTGTATATGTACAATGTATAAAATTAAGAATATAATAAAATTGCAAAGTTAAATCAAATACAATTATAGGGCTTACAAAAATATAATTCCATATTTTGATATTTTTAAAAAATTGTTTTATTATAAATTTTGCAAATATATGTTATAAGATTTTTTGACAAACTCAGAGAGCTTGTAATAGATGAAGTATATGGATATTTTAAGAGTTTGTGGTGGAGACATTTGCCTGCTATGCCTATATTCTAGAATTTGAATATGAACCAAATGAAACTCAGAAAGTGATATGACTTATCATGTAGCAAGTTTAATTAGCAATAATTCCTCTTTAGAATAATATTGGAGAAGGCTTTGCTTTTGCCGATAATTATTTAGAGATTGTGCTTTAACTTTATACATGTTTATGTGTACATATAAGAAATTGCATAAATACAAAAACATACATTAATGTAGATTTTTTTACTGACTGTAGTCTATCTAAACATAAAAAACTGAGACCAAATAGCAACCATATATATATTTTTTTAATTCATACAAAAATTAAATGATCCTAATCAATGGATGGAATTTTGCATTTAGATATAACTGCTGAAATGTTTAATATTAATGTCATCACATTACCGGGAAGTTCATTTATAAAACCAGAAAAGCAATAAAAAAGAAAATCCCCAATAAAATAATTTAAAAATTTCAAATAGATTTAAAATAGAAGAGCTAAGTTCTTAAAACAAGATTCAAAATTTCAAAATAGTAAAATATTTCTGTACTATTTCAAGATAATCTTACTGTTGGAAAACCTAGCTTATTTTATGAAGTCACATATTAAACATGATGTCAATTTTTAATTGCAGTACAAGAGCCCGAATAATATTCAAGATACTTATCAGCAAATCTTAGATAGTAATTGCCTTAGCCAATAACACTGAAGTATACTTACAAACAGGTTTATTGATAGATGTCTCAAAACATAGAAATGTGAAAATTAATGTGTCCAGATTATCAAATTACTGTAGTTGTCTTGCGTTGTTAGACGATGAAATTACTGTAGTTCATTACTAATAAAATATCCAAATTTGTATATTGAAAATAATGATGGATATATTGATTTAATAAAAGTCTGTTTTATCTGTTTTTTTCAATGATGGAGCACCCTATGCAATACCACAAAAGAAATAGAGCAACTTTCTATTTAGTAAACTACTGAAAATATAAATTAGACAAAAGTAAACACAACATTCACTATGCTAAGTTCAAAATCTAATTTCACAATTCAACAACACCTTATTCATTTTAAAATATAAAAGATTTTATCATGCATTACCAGACATTATCTGCCAAATACGATAAGTCAATTGTATACTCTATTTTAATAAAATCAGAATTACATTTCAAGGATTTACAATGACATTTTTAGATAGAAGAATAAAAAGTTAAATGTTTTAAGATCATTAATTGTCAATAAAGTTAATTTAAAGTCAAAATCCCAAGAAGAAACATGAATTTTTAATATATGATTTCTAATAGTTGAGTGTGCAGATGCTTTTCTTAAAAATATATGAATGAAATAGTTCTTCAACTCTATAAGAATTATAGCATCCTGATGCAAAATAGCAAAACAAATATTGTTGTAGACTTATATGTAGATGTAAGAATAATAAATTAAAAAAGTCTGTACAAAATTTTTAAAAATTAACCAAAATGTCCCACCAAGTTAACTATAGTAAAGCTGATTTAAATAATTATCTGTTGTTGTTTTTGTTGTTGTTATAAGAGAAGTCGTTTATCTGAATATTTTAGTTTCACATGTTAAAGACAAATTGTTTAATAGAAACCTGATATAATTTCTCATTTAATGATACAGATGAACTTATAAAATAGTATCAATTGAAGCTAGCACTTTGAAAAACTACATTTGCAGATAATGGGAATTCTATTTTATCAACATTTAATTTGTATGTAGAAATTATTTTTATAATTAGTTGAGCACATGGAATACATCTCAGATGTTACTTTTTTATAATATCCACACTCATCTATTTTTCTCAAAGAGCAATCCTTGGAAAGCCTGACATGCTTATTTTATGAAATCACATATTAATCAAAACATCAATTATCAATTCCAGTATAATAGTTCAAGTAATAGAATGCTTATTTTTAAATCTGGATAATTAGTATTACAGTCATTAATACTAAGATATTCTCATTGACAGATTTATTGATAGATGTCTCAAAACATAACAATGGGAAAATTGCTGTGACTAGAACATGATATTGCTGTGTTTCATTATTAATAATTTTCTAGATAAGCAGACAGTTGTAACTAATGCAGGATCACCTATAGCTTGCAGGCTGAAGGCTAAGCCCTCAAAATCTAGGAGCTTTAGCCAACAAGTATAGACAAAGTCATAGGCATTTTTTACATATGTTGTCATAATACACCGTAATATCTATAATCTTTTAGCAATTTATGCATACTATATTTTTAATCACTATTGTATTTAACAAAAACATGTCTTTCGGAAAAGAAATTGTGATTTGCAGAATTTAAAACCCCCATTACCATCATCGGCTTTATTCAAATTATTTAAAACAATATTTCATCTTCCTCTGGTCATAAGAATTGAAAATCAGAAAAGCCTCACAATTCAAATAATCTATGATCTTTCTTCATCTAAATTCAGGACTGGTTATAAATCCATTCATCTATGCAATTTCTCTTATAGTCTGCTTTTTAATGTATATTTCTATAAAACTTATAAAAAGAACATAAAGATTTGTATTTATATTTTCTAAATATTTGTCAAACAAAATATCATGATAAACTCTGTTTACTTTCAACAACTGTATAAAGAGTATCTCTTTCTTTTCCTTTATTCTAAAGCTATCATATCCATCACCCCAAACTAATTTTTGACTTTTCTTCATTGTTTATATCTAACAACCAGATTTAGGCATATGGGAAATTAGACTCCATTGATTTGCTATTGCATTTTGTTGAACTATATTGAAAAACAATACTAATATTTTTTTAAAAAATTACATTCTTTGATTTGTGATTTTTCAAGAACTTATGACAAAAGAAGATTTAATCTAAAATAATGAATAAAAAGAGCAGAACATTGTTGTTTTATCTTTGTTTAGAACCCCAATAAATATTCAGATTTTACGTTAGCTTGTCCTTTAGAATATGTATTCAAGCAATGCAAATGATGTTCTATCATGGCAATATCTACAAATTTCTGAAATTGTTTATGAATTTTTCAATTTAAATAGTATCTAAGCAAAAGTGATAAAAATAAAATAGTCATATAAACAAGTTTATCAAGTGATATCGCAACAAATAAATTTTTTTTTATTATTATGAACATAATTAAGATCATTCCTGATAGAAACTACTGAATCATTCCTTATTTAATTCAAAAATTGCAAAACAATTCTTGCAGAATCTAAACATGATAATAGCTCATCATAATTACTTACCAAATATAAAATATCAACTACAGAGAATGCTAGTTCATGTATTCTAAAACGATTCAATATTTTATCTTTTTTTTTAAATCTTTGCATTATAAATCAAAATGCTTAAAACTGTTTAGATATTAATAACACAACCAATATGAGCTAAATCAAATGTTTAAATGAAATCATGTCTCCTTTGTCCTTTAAACTAATTAAATCATTAAAACTAATTGAATTTCCAATTTTGTTGTTTTATTTTTGTGTGAAAAAAGAAGGCAAGATTAATAAAAAATAGTTTTTTCTGTACATCCCTGTTATAAAAAATATTATTGTAACGCCAAATATTGATTTTTTTTTCATTTTTAAATTTGTCATATCTGATTGTGATCTTAAGATTTTTTATTATTAATTCTTTATCAATAAAACTTATAAATTCAAATGAACCTGTCAATAAAGAATCAACGATGCAACAATTATCACCTAATTTTGAAATTATAATGACCCTTTAAAAATATATAAAAATATCCAAACTATGGAGCAATGACTAAATTGAAAAGTTATTTTTATCTTATTGGTATATAATTTTAATTAGAATATTTTTAAATTTAATACATGAATAACAATAAAAAAATTTACTGTATTGTATAATTCATTAAAAAAAATAATTGAATATCTTTATTGCTCAAGGATTCATAAAATGTTTGAGCACTAGAAGTGACAGAATTGAATGATCATCACTATCAATCCACTGCAGGATAAAGGTCTCACAAGTTCGATCCATCTTCTCCACTCTCTAACCTCTCTTTTCCACATCACTCCTGCACATGTTCTTATTTCATTCATCCACCTCATATGTTGTTCTTTTTCTGAGTCTTTTACAATCTCTTGGAATCCGGTTTGATTTCAAATGTCCATCTATTATCATCTCTTTTAGCAATATATCCAGCCCAACTCCATTTCAGTCTCTTAATTCTTTCAACGATGTCAGTAATACCTGCATGTTCTCTATTCCATGTATTGAATTTTCGATCTCTTCTTGTTAATCCTAATATGCATCTCCCCATATTTCTTTGAGTGGTCTGAAGTCTTTGTATTGCTATTTTATTAAGTATCCCAAAAGTAAGAACTGATAAAACACAATTATTAAAAATCTTCCCTTTCAAACACATAGGCATATTTCCTTTTAATATTAAGTTATTTCTACCAAAAGCATTCCGACCAAGTTTAATTCTATAATTAATTTCATCCATTATGTTTCCATCTGTAGTAATAATCAGACCAAGGTATTTGTAGTTGTTAGCTTCTTCTAAATCTTTATTTTCATCTTTTGAAAAAATCCACTGAACATTATTTTAGCCTTTTGAACATTTAGCTTTAGTCCTACTTTCTTACTTTCATCAGATAACTCTTGCAACATTTTCTGAAGCACTGAAGCATTATTTGCAAAAACAACTACATCATCTTCAAAATCTAAATGACTTAAATAATCATTTACTTTTCTTCCTTTAGCTTCCCATTTTACTTCTTGCAGCACTACTGTAAAAAGTTTTGGAGATATGGAGTCATCCTGTATTATACCCTGCTCTATATTAACTTTACTAGTATCATTATGCAATCTAATTGTGGCTGTTACATTTTTATAAATATTTTTCAGAATATGATAATGTCCTGTATATCTTGATAATCCAATGCTTTAATCACTGAAAAAATGCTTACAAAATGAAGTGCCTTTTCAAAATCTACAAATCCAAAGCATAATCGCAGCTCATATTCATTGGTCCTTTCTGTAACTGCTCTTAATACTTGAATATGATCTATTGTACTAAACCGCACTTTTAAATGGTTGAAATCCAACATTCTGACTAGTGGTAATTATCTTGGTAAAAATTTTGTATAAAACTGATAAAAGGCTAATAAATCTGTAATTTCTAATATCTTCTTTATCACCTTTTTTAAATATTTTTATTAATACTGCATTATTCCAATCATCTGGTACATCTTTATCATTTAGACATTTGGTATTGTACTGTTTATTTATATATATGGTACAATTTGAAGAGTTGGAGTGTGGAGTAGATTGAAGCCTGTCCATTAAAGTATGAAGATTGTCTATCTTAATATATATCTGAGCACTTATAAGTATATATGTGTAGAGATGATAATCTGGACCAACTGATGATTGCTGGTTTAGCATGAAATACGTATATTGGTGATTATTTATCTTTTCAACATATATATGTTTAAGTGTATTAGTGTTATTAAATAGATTATAGAGTGGTGGGTCATGTGAAAGTCTGTGCTAGACACAGGTATTTAATAAGCCTGTGTTTCTGTTATTAAAATAATAACAATATATCCTGCCAACATTCATAATTACTGTCCATTGTAGTTTTCGCTTATAACAGTGATAAAACTCGCAAACATGGCGTCAGTCATGTAGAGAATCCTAAAAGCAAATTTATGTAGGTGGGATTTGAATAAAGTACTGCTAGTACCACACTGATGTTTGAGCTTGCATTTAGCTCTCATCGACATATTTTCCACATTTTGTGAGGATCAACAAAGTTCTCCTGGTGTACAACAACAGAGTGCATATATACACCAATACGAATTGTGCTTAAGTTGTTGTATGCACCCCATCCGTCCACAATGATGTGGGTCCCTGGCAAAATATATTCTGTAACAATTTCACACTACCAGCAATACTTTATTCCAATCCTGCCTATAAGAATTTGCTTTGCAAATTTTATCTTTACTATAAACGAAAACTACAATGGACAGTAATTCGACAAGAAACACTCTGGTGAGAAAAATTTGAAATAAACTTCGAATTTTGTTGTGACCTAGTAACTTCATTTTTTACCACCTTTATTACTAATATAACTTTCATTGTACATGTATGAAATTAATAACGTTATTATATTTAAATTTTAGATTTGATTATTTAGATTCAAATTAGTGTATAAATTACCTTTGTCAAGTAGATTTATTTTCTTAATTAAGTCAAAGGGGAATATCTTCTACTACTTAACGGGAATTTTAATCCCGATAGTATAATTACTACTTTATGAGTTATGATATGTTTAACGCAGAATCAGTGAGTCTAACGACTCTGGCGCCCTCATTTATAAATTAAAAACTGATTCAGCTCGCAATTGTATTTGTAACAATTTCTAGGTAGAGTTGATCAGAAAATATAGTTATGTTTTTTTAAATAAAAAAATGAAACATTTTTTTCTTTTCCATAACTTGATCAACTCACGCAGTTTATTGTGTATAGAGGCCTAGTCAGATGGGCAAAACGTTACAGTAAATAACTTCACTAAAAAAAATTATATTTCTTCACCTGCTTCTTTTAATATATCACTTATAATTCCATCATTACCTGGAACCTTTCCTTTCTTCATAAATATTTTTCCAATAGATATATACAATCATGACAGACAAAAATAAATCAAGGCCCTTATTCCCAGGAGGCTGTAAAGTCACTAACCAAGGCAGCGGTTGATGGCCGAAGGCGGAGGCTGCTAAGAATCCCCCGATTGTGGACCTAGGCTGCCACTTGATGATGACTTTTATTTAGGTACTTACAACTGCAGATCACTTTCAAGTGAAGGAAGATTAGAAGAATTAGAAGAACTATCTTATATTAAATGGGACATTATTGGACTTTGTGAAGTTAGAAGAAAAGGTGATGAGTCAATTGATTTAAAAAGTAGACATGTACTCTAGTATAAATGCACAAATATTGCAAATACAAGTGGAGTAAGATTCATTATAAATAAAAAGTGGAAGAACAACATTGTGGAGATTTATGGTGTATCAGATAGAGTGGCAAGATTAGTTATGCAACTTAATAGCAGATACCAAATGCAGATAATTCAGGTTTATGCCCCAACAAGTTCTCATAGTAATAAAGTAGATTTTTATATGAATGTACAAAAGGCTTTTGATCAGAGTAGACAACAGTTTAAAATTGTTATGGGAGACTTTAATGCTAGAATTGGTAAAGAAATGAAAGATGAAAGGGCTGTAGGTAATTTTTGGTTATGATAATAAAAATGAGAGACAATATAGACTTGTGGAATTTGCAGAAAAAGAAAAACTTTATATTATGAATTCTTTTTTTGAGAAAAATGTTAAAAGGAAATGAACATGGAAGCATCCAAATGAAGGTACGGCAGAATTGGATTTTGACTAACAGAAAATATATATTTCAAGATTATAATGTTCTTAATAAATTTAACACAGGAAGTGATCATCGAATAGTAAGATGTAAGATACGTGTTAATGCAAAACTAGAGTGACAAAAATTATTAAAAAAAACAATATTTACAGTTGATATTCCTAATTTTCAGAAACATTCTAATGAATTTAAATTAGAACTTACAAATCTGTTTCAAGTATTAATAGATTTTGAACATGATTCAGATTTGAATGAAATTAATATGAAAATAACTGATACACTTTTAAAAACTGCAACAAAGATAGCTGGTAGAAAAAAGCTGCAATTGACCAACAAAATTTCTACTGAGACTAGAGAATTTATGAAGAAAAGAAGGAATATGAAGATATACAAAAATGATGCATTAAAAAGGATTGAATATCTCAAATTTTGTAAAATGGTGCGGAAAAGAGTTGAAAATGATATAAGAAAGTATAACTGTGAACTAGCAAGAAAATCTGTAGAAGAGAATAAAAGTCTCAAGAGTGTAAAACAAAATGTTGGTATTGGTGGAAAATTTATAACTACAATAAGAAAAAAGATGGAATTATTACTAAAAAAGGAGATGTCATCATGAAATGGGTAGAAGACTTATATCAAGAATTATATAGTAATAAAGAACAAGTACCTCCTATATCTATTATATCTTTCGAATTGCCCAAAATGTTTAAAAGATAATAGATGAACGGAAGTCTAACTGAATATCAAAGGTTGCAAAAGGACTAAAATGAGATTTTATGTGAGGATGAATGAAATAAGCAAGTTTATAGATGAGACATTGATAACAGATTATGGATCGAAAAACTGAATTAAATTTTGAGACTATCTTGGTTATGCCGAAGTATAATAATATTTAACCAAGCACATTTCAAATTTAGAAGCACAACCCTAATCTCAAATACGTTATATATAAATTATCTATTCGAATGAAAATTCTAGATTCGAATTTGTATATGTATTTCACTAAAAATACTCGATAAACATGTATATAACATTGATTTTATTTAAAAAAAAAAAAAAAAAAACGCTATATTTTGACAGCGTCCAACAAAATAGTATTATCTGTTTGGAGAAGTGTGCTCACGTTATGACAGCAATACCTTAGTACTTTTATATGCCTCTTTATTATATGAAATATTTACGAACTCGCAAAAAACATTTTAATTCACTTCGGCATAAAAGTACTCGTTTCGTGTTTTAAGCCAGTGCTAATCAAAGCATTATATAACACACTACCTGTGATCGGAAAATCTAGAATTAAATTTAAGTAAAATGAAAATACAATAATCTCCTTCGAAAAAAAGCAAAAAATAAATAAATAATTAATGTTCCTTAATTTTTATGTATTTGTTCAATTATCAAATTATCATTTCAAAAAATATTCTAAATTCATACCTTACATGATCAACTTATTTTAATTGCACTGTAAACTATTCCTGCCGTATTTTATTGCGTAAATTTCTAATACACATTGATGAAAATATCAAGTACAAGACTACAATTCTTTCATATTGTATTATAAATGAACGGAAATACAATGTGTTTCGTAATAAATGACCTCCACTTTTTTCTGCCAGAAGCCATTAGATTTTTTTAAAAAGTCTGATCAATTATTCTAATAAAAAATAAAAACTTATCCGAATTATTTAGTTAGCATTAAAAAAAACTTATACAAAAATATTTCTGTTATATTTATTTATTTAATGTTATCATTACTTTTGATAATAGAGTATGTGATAGTAATTAAAACGGTTAACGTAAACAAAAAAAAAAAGTTTACAAATTTCTGCTTCATTTTTCTTCAGAATTTTTTTTTTTTTTAATTATAATAATTTAGTGATATGCGTCTGTTGTGTAACATTCGGTAGTTTTGATTCGTTACTTTGAATTCGATCTATTTTCTCGAGGCCGTGTAGTTTTTAAGATAGATCAAAAAATGTTGTCGATAACTTTGTTAATCTTGCGAAAAGTCTACCACTATGTGTTTTCAACAAAAAATAACCTTTTTTGAAATTGATTGAATTAAGTGTCGTCGCGTATAGATTTCATAGGTGTCCTATAATATTTATTTTTATATGTCTCCTTTTTTAAAACAATTGTATACAAATCTTGCAACGAAGAAAAGATAGGAGGCAATTCCACATTCGTATTAAGGCATCAGTATCTCTGTAATGTTTGATAACTTTATAAATGATTGGCAAAATAACAACATTCAAAAGATATCGGCGTATTGATATGAATGTGAAAAGGCCTCTTATCGTCTCTTCTTTGCATGTTTAGTACACAAGTACCAATCATGAATATAGAATATGGCAAGAATTTTGGACTACTGTTTCTCCGGAAAAAGGTCGGAATATAAAAAATTTATATCTTCCTAAAGAGCTACGCCTCAATGCTTTCGATGCTATCTAAATTCCGACATTCTTTTTTTCCCAAAAAAAAATACACACTAATTATGATTTAATATTTTTATTTTATATATTTTTAACACACTATTGAGCCAAAGTGAATTTCCTGCCAATTAAACAATTACCGATAGTTTTTTTTGCTACAGATGCTGCATTTGTTCTTAAAAGTTTTATTAAGTACTTATTTTATCCATACTTAATTCTGAAATCATATATATTAGAATTAATAAAATAGGTTGCCAAAAATATTCATAAAAAACCCTATCGTTTGTTTATGAAGGGAAATTCAAGTTCTATTTTTCCCACGTTAAATAAATCTGCAACTATTTCATAAAATGCATCTTTTTTTAAATGAGCCAGAGTAAGTTTATTGTTAAATAAATGATTATTAATACTTTTTTAAAGAATATTATATTTATGACTACAGATGCTCTTTTCTGCATGATTTTTAATAGCAGGTTTTTTTTTTTTTTTTATAAGGGTGGTCATTTTAGTTGCATACTAACAACTTGCATCTATGATTTTTGGTGAACTACATCATTTGGTATTACTTCCGTTTCATCATCATTTTAAATATATAGAAGTGTGTTAGTTAGATACATCATTTTAAAAAATTAATTTTATGATTTATTAGATTTCAACAAATATGTCTAATTTTATCATATGCTGTAACCAAATTTTAGAATAAAATATTCTATATTTTTATAATAATAATAAAAAAAAAGTTTCTACCTGTCCCATGCAGTTAAAACATAATTTTAAATGAATAAATATTTGTTAACTATTAGACCAGGAAATTATTTCAATGAATGATGTTATTGCTATATTTAGAAATTAATAAAAAGATATTGTGATTATGTGAGTTAAATAATGTAATTGAAAAGGTATATATTTTATTATTTAAGTAAAATATTTCAGATAAGGGTAATAATATGAATACTGAACCCTACCGTCTGATGGCGCTATTTTTTGCCCAATTCACATCAATATACCGATTCACAGGCCGTCTGTTTACATAATATTATGGTAAAAGATTTTTTTTTTTTTTCAACTGGCGACGGTAAACTACCAAAGTTTTTTTTTTTATTCCACCCTGGGTTTTGTTTTGTTTGTTTTTAATAAACAAATACTTTGTTTGTAGATGGTCTAGGAGTGTGGTGTGATTATAAATCAGAGGCTCCTCACTAATAAAAGCCACAAGCTAGAAACTAGTCTGGGGTTATTGGGGGAGTAGGCTCTAGATAGGAATTTTGGGCACAAACCTTTTTGCATCCATTGATTGTCACTGTTTTAACAGCTTGTATAAGCATAGGAAATGCTGATCAAGTGCTGTTTAGTAGTTCAAAGGTAATTGTAAGATTATGGCGCTGCTACCTGGAAAAATCTGGAAGAGAATAAAAGCACAATTTAAGAGAAAATATATTCATGCATACACATGCCTTTATGGGAGCTGCATCATGTTGTGAATTAAGGACAACTACAATGTTGAAGTTAAAGTGTACAAGAGAACAATGAAGTACCCAATGAATTTTCATCACTAAAGATTCCAAAACAAAAAGTGGTTATAGACCATATCACCTAATTATTATTTTGTAAGCCTCTATGACTATATTAACTTTTATATTGTATTCTTATTGGACTAATAACTGTCAGTTATTAGTTTGTCAAATTGTTTGCAAATATTTATTTCCGCTTATCTATTCACCTTTACCATGATTGCGATATTCATGGTGTCAGAACACAGCAGTTATATACAATAGTTTTAAAAGAAAATTAATGATAATATTAAATATAATACAAGTTCCTTTTACAAAAAATTGAATATATTATTTATTGAAATGTAGAAAAAAAGATATAATTACAATTTACAAATAAATTATATCTATATAATAAAAATGAAAGTTAGGTTTTTATATTACAAAATAAAAACATATTAAACTTATTTTGTTTCATATACGATACTTTAAATTTCCACTCCACTACATATTCTTGATACATATGAATAAAGACATCTGAAAATAATAAGTGATTTCAAAAACACTTTTATTGCTGATCGAGAATTCTCCAATTGACCCAGGTTCTAATCTCTTACACATATCTTCATATTATGGTTTCTACTATCTAAGTTGAATGGTGTTAAATTTGAGATACAAAATTTGACTTTTGTAAATTGTAATAATTTAGCTTATTTTAAAGTAAATAAGAGAAAAACAAAAACATTTTTTTTTTTAGTCTGATAATTACAGAGGTGATGGAAATGACATCAAAGTTAGCATAGATTTTTAATATCAGAAGGTACTATTCTGAGCTCCTCAAGTTATTAAAATTGTGATTTTGAATAAGAATCTAAGTAGACACACAAATGAAAATGAAAATAAAGACATTGTTATAGTTCAATTTACCTTCATGGCAATTAGTCAAATGTATCAATTTCAGTTGTTTCAACAATACTTTTTGATATAACTCCTGTTTGCCACATTTTTCTCGGTATGTTGAATATCCATACTATTTCTCCAACATTATATTTCATGCTGCACAAATAGTTTTTTTTATTTTTACAATTTTACTAGAGACAAAAACTAATATTGAAATTGTGTATTCCATCAGATTACATGTTTCACCTACTATATCCCATAGTAATCCTGGTACTAACTTTAAACCCCATTGAGTGCATATATATTTATATATCTGTATATCTATTTAAAGGTATATCTGTGTAAACATCATTACATATGTATCAACACATCTATATATATATGCGAGTATAAGCTGTAAAGTACAATAGATTTTGTGATGTTATAGCACATGTGTAATTAAATGTTTAAATCTTTAAATTATTATAAATTTATGCATACAACTTTATTTCATTATTATCTTAAGATCACATATATATGTAGAATTTCACAGGTGACCAGCATACATATATAACAAAATGTTTATATAATAAACTGTTAATTTAGTAAATTTAAAATCAATCTTATTAACAAGAAATCATGCCACATGGACCTGTTTAAGATTGCTTGTCAACAAATCTGTAATTTGATAATAACAAATCTTATTGTACTCCTTAGTGAAAGTGCCAATCAAGCAGTACTATTTTCTATTCACTTGGGGACCTGGTTGGCTACACTAAGATGAAATTGTTTGATTATGAAATTGAACAATAGAAAAGCTAAATTTTATAATTTTGAATAAAACTTGTAAGCAAGCTAATGGATTTTTATGCTGCAAATCTAACTTGGAGGCAAATGTAATATAAGGATAGAAATTGGTATATAAACCCTATATTTCACTACTGAAAGGATAATCTAATATATAATTCAAGCCTGTTGCTACAGGAAGGTATGCTGGTCAAAATTTCAATATGTGCATCTAGGAAGGCCACAAATTTACCTTTCCTATGAAAGAATGGTGACCTTCAGTCCATCCTACATGCTGCCATGATGATCATCATTACCATCAGGATGGAGAAGCTCAGCTAACAACTGCTGCCCAAGGAAGAACATCGTGGATGAATGGCCCAGAAAAAGTGCCAGTGGATACTTCCAATCAACCCAGCTCCAAGAAGAAAATTGGTAATACTTCTTTGCCACAGAGCTCTGTAAATCTAATTTTAAAACCTATAATACTTTAATTAAGCTAGCTATTATAAACATTTGTTAAATTATAAATTCTCATGCAATTAAAATTCTTATAAAATAAATCTCTAAATGTAACTATAAACTTGCCTATAAATGTAATCTAATAATTGTTCTTTAACTGTAATCAGTTATTATTTAACTATTTCCGAATCTGTGGTCATTCCTATTTTCCATTTTGATTACTTTATTTCATGCCTAAATTTATATATTATGATATTCCAATATTTTAAAGCGGGTAGTAATTAATTTAGTAAATATTTGGAAGAGATGATTAAAAGCTCTCTACCATAATATTATCATTGCTTTTTAACCGATAGAAATCACTGGTTTGAAAATCTATTCTGTAAGATAACAACAAATTACTATGCACTCATTGTTATCTATTATTTAGTTATTTAATATTTGTTAGTATGTCAAATCATTATTATATCTATTAGTTAGATAGGAACCAGGAATGATATTAAAAGAATATTTGTAAATGTTGTAAACCCTGAAATATTCTCCCTCCTTCTTATTTTGTTATAAAGAATTATATACAGATTCACTATATATAATGATATTAATATTTAATTAACCCTTTCTTAGCATTATGATATGCAATCTTAAGAATTGGGTCAAGTTTGTTTCAGCATACTGAAACTATAGATATTTATGTGCATTTCATAATTATTTTAAATACATATTAGTATTATCATTAAGTGTTGTGAATGTTTCTTTATTAAGCACATAATGTGCAATAATGTCTTACTATGCCTTTTTAAATGGGTTTCCGCTGAGAGGCCACCCCATTTTTTAGTTCGATCCAGAACTTGATTCAAAGCTTATACAACTTACCAAACTAGAAATGTTTCTCATTATGCTAGTAAGTCATCCGGTCCAAGGGTATAAAGTACTAGGTACTGAATCCCATGATTAACTGCATATTTGCACCATGATTCTTAATTTAATATTTTAGCACCATAGTCTCAGATGCCAATTTACAGTAACTAGTTTGTTCCACGTTATTAGTAAACTTTAGCAGTAGCCTGAACTTCAAACCTGGTTTTACCTAACGAATCTGTATTTTGAATGTATTAATTGGTTGTGAATAGTATATTAGAATTAATAGCTTAATGCTCTTTATTTGTATCATCCTGGTAAATATTTAACTTATCATTAGCAAGCCTGAAGAATAGCTTAACATATCTCATACTAGGCTACTGTATCATTATCCATCTCATCACTATTGTAACACCTATATGTGTAACCCATTCAACCAATGCTAAATATTTCTGTTCTTTTATTTTTAATTAAAATTTATTTAATTATTATTTTATTAAATATATTTAAATTTATCATTGTTTAATGTGCTTTCTCACAAGCCACCCCAAATCATTAAATCTTTATTGATATATTATGCATTATCTTATTAAATGATAGAGTGTTGAGTAGTTTATTTAGTCTTTACTTATTAGTTGTTATTAATTTTCATCTAGAGTCTCATCTTTCTCCCTTTGCTATATCAGCTCATCAAAGAAAGTGAGACCAAGTGTAGTCTCATAAATGTCATCAATAGGATATTAAATCATGGAGTGCCATGACATGAGTTGAAGTTGGTCAGATTTGAGATGTCACCATCTCAGTTCAGTCAGCTTTGTTATGTTTTGCCTGAACTCTGTATTTTGTTGCATGAATATACAAATATGACTGTTACATAGATTTTTTTTTTCCTGATTATAGTGTGACAACTTCGCAGCTTCGAACAGAACCACATTTCCTGGAATTCTCTGAGAAAATAGTATATTAATTTATATATATGTAAAAAAAAAATTTCCCTGCCAATTTTATACGTATATATTTTTTTCTCCCATTATAAATACCAAAAGTTTAGTATATATTTTATATGTGTAAGCATTTTGTTTTCATGTGAGACTCATTAAATTGTTCTATAAATTTAAAATTATCAACTCAACATGCTAGTATAAATAGGCCTGATATTAATGTGACTTGATAATAATTGTATATATTTGTGATGTATATTAAGTTGATATCATAAGGTATGTCATTGTAGATGTACAATATGTGTCACAAATACTGATGACTGGCACCCAAGGGTGACTCAAACAGGTTTAGAGCCATCCTCATATAAATTTTGTCATCGTGGGTCGAAAAACCTTAAAGAACCCACCATCACTTTATTATATACATTAAGATTTGGATAGGAATGCAAGAATGAAATAAACTAGGCAAAGTAACTGATATATACATATATTTGGGGTCAAAATTTTTATTAAATTTGACCAAGAATTTGGCAATCATGGATCAATAAATTTCTTTGAAAGTCTCTGCAGCTGAAAAAAGATCAAGAAGGCTCCAGTAAAAATTTTATTATTATTATTATTATTAATTCTTTATGTAGTAATTGGTGTGTAGGCCAATAGGACATTATTAAACAAGGCACTAGGAGATTTAGGAAAAGACAAGGAGATGGGACCGGTTGTTAATATAGCATGTTGGCAAAGGAACTTTTGTTGTGAAGATCATTTTTGTGGGGGGAGCAGCAAATAGCCATTGTATAGCTTGAATTACAAAACCAAAGGAATATTTATGTATATGTAGATTAAATGCAATAGCAAAGCAAAATGTTATACATAAATGGACAGTAGTATGGAAGAAGTGGTAGTGGGGGAAAGTGAGTGGGGGGAGAAATGAAAAGTGAAATCAGCAGGGATCTAGAAGTGGGGGAGATTCTAAGGAAAACCCTGTGACCCATAAAGAACAGCCAAAGATAGTGCAGGAAAGTAGACTAGAAATGGAACCAAAAGACAAAGGTAACACTGAGATCTGGGAGATTGCCAAAGATAGTAGTGGCATGGAGGGTGGAGCAGAGAAGGAAGTGAGCACCATCCAGTATACAGAAGTAATGTATACAGAAAGGCCAGCTGCTTTGAAAGATACATCCAGAGAAATATCAGACAGGACCAGGGAAGGATGCAAAGACATATCAGGAGTTTTTGCTGGCCGTGTTTAAAAGTATAGAGGATATGGATGCTAGAGACTAATGGGTAAAGGAAAAGGTAGAAGTGAGAGAGACAAAAATTGAGAAAGGCTTTGAAACCTTAGATGAAAGGATGAAGGTAGAGAAGGTAGCTAGAAGCCAAAGAAATGGAAGCCAGAGATGAAAAGATGGAGGAGAGAAACTATCATTATGGTGAAAATCCAAAAGAGCTTAGAAGAAAGAGACTGGAAAATGGAGGGAAAAATTAAGAGCTAGGGATGGAGAGCTGAGAGAAACATTGTGGAGAGTCTGGAAGGGTTGAAGATTGACTGTCAGAGGAAGTATGATGAATGTAGTCATAAAGTGGAGATATGCCTAGATACCTACCAAGAAGAAACTGACAAAGCTATATTAGGACAAAGGAGAAGGTGATGTCACTTGAGGTATGGTAGGGGAACAAGGAGTAAAAAGAGAACTAGAGAAAAAATTAGGGGAGGATAATGCAGAACAGGCTCAGGAACAGAGGAAACAGGGAGAAGCAATCTGAGAGTTGCAGGAAGCCCAGGAAGAGGTCAGAGAGCCTGTTTGAGTTAAAAGAAATCCCTACATTGAACATTAATGCTGCAACCCAGGATCACCCTGATCTGAAGTCTAGCATCTGCCAACTGATACCAAATGTAGAGGAAATAAACAAAGAAAGAGCAGAGGTGTGGGACCAGGCTGCTAGTCCTACTGAACTGAAGGAAGGTCTGCATGAATCTATGAAAGGAGATATTCAAAATATGGGAAATTAATCATATTTTGAATGGCTTTCCAAAATGTAATGAGGAGAGGGGAAAGAGCTTGCCATTTGTGAGACAGACCCTCATTCATCTGGACTCCAGGCCACAACTGTGCAAAAGGATAGTGTGTTAGCCAGTAACTTAGATAGTTTTGAGAGACTTGTGGGGAATATGGTTGGTAAAAGACACCCTGTGTCCAGGATAGACCTTCAAACCCAGATAATCAAGTTCAGACAAATTAATAGGGGAGGGTCCAAGGACATACATGGAAGTACTACAGGCCTGCAGACCACATTGCTCACAGTACATTATTTACAAGGATATGTGAAGTTATGGTAGGATGGTCGGATGGAGAGCCCTACAACTTCTGAGATTTATTGTGAAGCCTAGATAAAAGTTTTGGGAGTATGGAGAGACAAAATGGGATTTACTATACTATCTTGTGGGAACCTTATGAATCCAGAGAGATCCACACCCACTTCTTCATGAAGCAGGTAGTTCGGTTTTAATCCCTTGCCTTCACTGACACTCAGATTATCCTGGTAATTCAACAGAACATATCCCTAAAAGTACAACAGATGGTGGCAGGATGCCAAATCAAAATCATTAATGAAATGGCAGTTCTTAACCACAGTTGAGTACATCCATTTCACAAAAGAACTTCCAGAAAAAGTCTGCAAAACAGGTGCTGAGATGTCAAACTCTAACCACATGTAACCGATAACCACCAGGGTCATATTTTCCAAAACACCCAAACCAAATGAGAGTCAAAAGGCCATACAGAAATGAGCCATCAATAAACTTCAGGTGACCCCATTAGATCATTCTGCCTGCTGGAATCCCAATTAAGGAATGTAATTCCTCTAATAGGCCCTATGTTTACAATAATAGAAACTGATGAACCTGGATCTGATATCCAGAACAATCATGTCTGATGGTTAACATTGAGGTGTGTACTCTGATGGTGTCTGCATTGGTGAACATCGACAGCCAAATCTTAATTTCAAAGGAATGGTGAACTCAACTGAAAGTACAATCACCTACAATATCAACATTACCAGTCAGTACTAAATAAATGACCCTAGCCAATGGCTGGACAACCAAGACAGAGCAATACCATGTTTGGTTGGACTTCAAATGGGGCTGGACAACTCTTGGACACCCTTTTTTGGTCATAGCAGATTTAACCCAAGAGACAGTTATTGGCAATGATTTTCTCAGAAAACATAGATGCATCACTATGACCAGAATATGATCAAATTGTACTGGGATTGGTTCAAACTCAAAGGCCTAAGCAATCTTCCAGATGTCCAGGTTTGATGTCTGCAATCAAATCTAGAGGAAGATTTGATTTCCAAGGAGCCACTAGTCCTTAGTATAGAATATAATGCTGAGTATACCAATGCAGGAATAGAGCAGATAACGAGGAAGAAAAGAAAGAGGACAATGCATGTTTCTTTCAGACAAGAAACAAGTTAAGAAGTTAAACCCAGAAGTTGATCAATAAGGGCAACAGGCAATATAATAGGGTTTTTGGAGGTCATCAAAATCTATGCATAATTGAGCTATTCTACGGCAATATAATTATAGGTTAAAAGACAAAGATGATGTCTTTGGACTCGGATTAACAAGATCTTATGGGGACCGAATGCCATTTGTTACCATCCCATACTTAGCTCCAGGAGAGAATGATGATGAGAGCAGAAAAGTCCCCTTTATAGGCAGTGAGTATGCCCAGATGTTGGAAGCTTGGCTGGTCCATCCCAGAACTCCATTGGAATAGGTGATGTTAGCTGCCATGGAAGAACCCCCGGATCTGACTTAAGTTAGATAAAATTATCTATGGATCTGTTCCTCCCCAAATTTGTAAAATTTGTACATTTGCATATAATTAATAACCAAATGACAAGTATTCAATTTGGATAATAGATTTTTTTGTGTGTACAAAATGGTTTTTTATTATTATTACTATTATTTTTATATAATGGTAGCACAACAAATTTCAATGATGAGATTGATGGAGACATGGTATTTAAATTAATATATCAATCAGGCATGACTCAAATTAAAATTTTTAAAATCTATTTATGTTCAGTTAATTCATGATTGTAAGAAGTAAAAATATAAGTAAAATCATTTTTTCCTTTCTTTTTTTGTAAGTTCAGTTAATTCATGATTGTAAGAAGTAAAAATATAAGTAAAATCATTTTTTCCTTCTTTTTTTGTAAGTTGGGGGATATGAAATGGTGTATTCCATCAGACTACATATTTCACCTACTATATCCTATAGTAGTACTTGTACTAACTTTAAACCCCATTGAGTGCACATATATTTATATCTGTATCTCTATTTAAAGATATATCTGTATAAATATCATTATATATGCACCAGAACACCTATATATATATATGTGTGTGTGTGTGTGAGTATAAGCTGTAACATATAATAACTTTAGTCATATTACAGCACATTTATAATTAAATGTTTAAATCTTTAAATTATTATAAATTTATGCATATAAATTTATTTTATTACTTCCTTAAGATCACATATTTATGTACAATTTTACAGGTGACCACCATACATATATAATGAAATGTTTATATAATAAATTGTTAATTTAGTAAAATTTGAAATCAATTTTATTAACAAGAAATTATGCCCACATGCACCTGTTTAAAGCTGCATGTCAACAAATCTGAAATTTGACAATCACAAATCTTAATGTACACCTTAGTGAAAGTGAATCTGATCAAACAATTCTATTTTCTATCCACTTGGGGATTGAGTTGGCTAAAAGCTACATTTTATTATTTTGAATAAAACTTTTAAACTAATGAATTTTTATGCTGCAAACCTAACTTGGAGGCAAATATAATATAGGGGTAGAAATTGGCATATAAACCCTATATTTTGCCACTGAAAGGATAAAATATAATTCAAGCATGTTGCTACAGAAAGCCACACCTACCATAATTTCAAAATGAGCAGTTAATGGGGCCACAAATTTGCCATCTTCTTACAGAAGAGCAGTGACCTGCAGCCCATCCTGCATGCTGCCATGGTGATCATCATCACTGATAGGATGAAGTTCAGCTACCAACTGCTGTCCAAGGAAGGATGTCACAGACAATAAACCCATCCAGAGAAAGTGCCAGTGTCTACTTTTAATGCTGGACAACCCAACTCCAAGAAGAAAATTGGTAATACTTATTTGCTGCAGAGCTCTATAAATCTAATTTCAAAACCTATAATACTTTTAATTAAGCTAGCTATTATGAATGTTCACAAAATTATAAATTCTCATGCAATTAAAATTCTTATAATCTAAATGTAACTACAAACTTGCCTATAAATGTAATCTAATAATTGTTCTTTAATTGTAATGTTATTATTTAACCTTTTTATAATCTGTAGCCATGTCTATTTTCTATTCTATTTCATTCCTAAATTTATATGTTATGATATGTCAATATTTCAAAGCATGGAGTAATTAATTTAGTAAACTTTTGGAAGAGATGATTAGAAGCTCTCCAGCATAATATTATCATTGCTTTTTAACTTGTGGGAATCACTGCATTGAAGATCTATTCTATGAGATAACAACAGATCACTACATACTTATTGTTATCTATATTGTTATTTAATATTTGTTAGTATGTTTATTAAGGGTTTGCTTAATCCTTTCAAATCATTATTATATCTATTAGATAGTGACCAGGGATGATATTAAAAGCATATTTGTAAATGTTGTAAGACCTGAAATATGATTCCTCCTTATTTTGTTATAAAGAATTATATACAAATTCACCATATATAATGAGATAAGTATTTAATTAACCCTTTCTTAGCATAATTATAATATGCTATCTTAAGAACTGGGTCGAGTTAGTTTTAGCAGACTGAAACTATAGATATTTATGCGCATTTCATAATTATTTTAAATACATATTAGTATTATTATTAAGCATTGTGAATGTGTCTTTATTAAGCACATAACATCCAATAATGCCTTGCTATGCCTTCTTAAATGGGTTTCTGGTGAAGGCCACCCCATTCTTTAGATCAGATAGCTGTATTTTTAGAACTGGAACACAAGTGTCAAGAACCTTATTGAAAGCTTATCTGACTTACCGAACTAGAAATGTTTTTCATTATGCAGGGAAATTTTATATTGCATTAAAACACTTTTTTTAAAATACATATATATTTCTTTGAAATTAATTCTTTAGATTTTTTTTTATTCATTTGTTTTAAACTGAAGTAAAGTTTTAATATGTTGGGCCAAACATAGTAATTATTTAAAACAACCTTTTTAAATCTAATTTTATATTCAAAGAAGTTTTTATGCAGAAATAAATATCTGATTATAACAAATAATTACTGTTAAAATGTTATTAAGAATTTTTTTTTTAAACAAGCTTTTCTATTTTATAGAATTTTACTTTTTTTATTGTAAAGATAGTTTTCAGAATACTTTGACATTATGATGCACATTTTCTCATATCAATTTCTATTCAATTTCTTTAATTTTGATAGAAAATTTATACTGAATTTAATCATTAACTCTTCTTAAGACATTTTATGAATTTCTAAAGGCAGTTGAAGTATTTTTGACATATTAGCTTTACTATACTGAAAATTATATAAATTTCATTGCTTTCATTTCTATTCTTCTAGAAGTTTTCACTTCAAAGACTAACAATATGTACTTTTACAAGTCAAAAAGGAATTTTCAAAGGTTTAGGAACATATTTAATTACTTAAAATAACTTTCTTTAAATTTTTCAGGAAAAGTTGCTAATATTTGTTTTGTCTAATAAAATATTATATGTGTGCTTGTATAAATATTTTATATTATTGTTTGTATATGAAAAATGATCAGACAGGAAATTAAATAATCTCCTTATTGATAATGCACTCTAGAAAATTATTTTCAAGGATATAACATCCCAAAAGATTATGCAGATTAGTCAGATTATATAAATTATGCAGAAATCAGTCTGTAGTACTATGTCTGGTGAGAAGTAGTGTTTATTAATTTAGGAGTTATAAATTTGTGAAATTGTAAAGGATTATGGGCGTATAGTTTTTTTTTTTTTTTATTGCAATATTTGAAGCTTATTCAGTTGGTAGTGATCAGATTATCCGGAGATATAGCAATATTAAGCTAATGATTTTTCTTTTGACCTTTCAGGGAAGATGGTGAGTATAAGCAAAAAAGAATAAGAAAAAAAAATGCATAAAATTCCTCCCATTCGTAATTATAGTTTTTATACAGTCAGGAGATTTTTTTTTATTATTATTATTTACACTTGATAGAAAGATTCTTTAATTCCATATATTATTTGTTTTTAGATTATAGCTAACTATTTCAATTTAATTAAAGCAAATTATTTTATCACATAATGTTTGTTTGATAATTTAATAAATATTGTACATTGAAATGTATGCACAGCACACACATATTTTAATTATATATGCTTTATATAATAAATGTAATATTAACTACAAAATTATGGGATAATGCTAATTATTTAACAGTTAAAAATTGCCCACTTTATTAAGATTAATTAAGCACTGTAAGATTAATAAACAGTTATTACTTTTTTTATATATACAGTACATTCTTTTTAGTTCCTGTTATGGGAAATTCCGTCCCTACTCTTTCGGTCTCATCTCCAAATGAAACAGTGAATTTAAGCATCCTCTATCAGGCAATAGTGAAATTAAAATATCAGATGTTACATGTTTGTTTTTTTTTTGTTTGTTTTTTTTATATCAGATGTTATATTTAATCGAAAATAAGCTATTTAGAATTTTAAAATAAAGTTTAGTTATTTCTATTGATAATAAAATTAATAATCAAAATTAAGTGTCGCATGTTTGTTGTATAATAAATTTAACAAAGTCTATCCCGAAAGCAATGGGTTTTTTCCCTTTTTATTTTTTAAGTAATTTTGAAAACTTAAGATGATATCTCTTATTAAAACGTGAACCTCATGAAAGTCCATTGTAATGAGAAAATTATGCTGATGATATATAGGTTTTTAATCTTATAAATGTGATAAAAATGGCTTTCAATGTGTAGAAAGCCATTTTATATCTCAAATCAACTTATTTTCATTAAAATATATTATTACATTATATATCTAGAAAAGCATTAATCATGATTGAGCAAAAAATCATCTTAATCTAAAATTCCTGCACTGCTTTAAGTTAATTCATGATTGTCAAAGAATAAAATTTTCTGTGAGATTGTCTCAGATCAAAACTAAAAATATCAATCAAAGTTAGTTGATTCATATTTACTGTAACAAATTCTGCAATCTTGCGACTGATTTAATCTCTAAATTATTTTTTTTTTAAATCCAAAATAATCTTTATATACTTGAAATTTATTCCTATCAAATCTGATACTGTAAAATTCCCAATTTCGACTATTATAGAATTCAAATAATTTATCTGTATCATAAAGTTAATATTAAATATAACAAATTCAATTTGAAGCCATCTTCTATTAAATTCATAGTAGTTTTATGCTGTCATTGATTTCTCTTGTATCTACTCTAAGATGTAAATAAAGTTTTGATTTTTGAAAGTAAATATAAAATCTTTTATGTTGTAAAAATAATTATAACTTTATGATAAATTAAAATGAAATAATATAAAATGCAATACCTTGCAACATACCAAGATAATTTTATAGTATTCATTCACACACATATTGCTGATTTTATTTTCAAAATATCATCATCACCATCATTATTTTCAATCATTATCAATCCACTGCTGGATGAAGGTCTCTCCAAGTTCAATCCATCTTCTCTAATGTCTAGTCTCTCTTCCCCACATCACACTAGTTCCCTTTCTTATTTCATCCATCAATCTCATGTGCTCTCTTTTTAGATCTTTTACAATCTCTTTGAATCCTGTTTAAGATTTCAATTGTCCTTCTATTATCATCTCTTCTAGTAATATATCCACCATAATTCCACATCAGTCTCTTAATTCTTTCAATGATGTCAGTAACACCTGTTTGTTTTCTCACCCATGTATTTCATTTTCAATCTTTTCTTGTTATTCCTAACATGCATCTCTCCATATTTCTTTGAATGGTCTTCCGTCTCCAGCATGTTCTTAGCGGGTTTTAAGCTTGGAAATACAGCCAAATTACACATTCCTATATATTGATGAATTTGAATACTTTATCATTGCAGTTCAGTATAATTAAGCTAATTTTACTGAAATATGACAAAATCAGGGAAAAAATTCATTAAAAATATATTACTGTATACCAGCATGTTCATAGCGCGTTTTAAGCTCGGAAATACAGCCTGGTTACAAATTTCTAAAAATTGATGAATTTGAATACTTTCACATTGCAGTTCAGTATAATTTACCTAATTCTGTCTAAATATGACAAAATCAGAGAAACAATTTACTCAAAATATACTATTGTACATCCGCAGGTTCAAAACTCGTTTTAAGGTTGGAAATACAGCCAGGTTACAAATTCGTAAAAATTGATGAATTTGAATACTTTATCATTGCAGTTCAGTAAAATTTAGCTAATTCTACCGAAATATGACAAAATCAGTGAAAAAATTCATTAAAAATATTTTACTTTATATCAGCATGTTCATAGCGCGTTTTAAGTTTGGAAATACAGCCTGGTTACAAATTTCTAAAAATTGATGAATTTCAATACTTTAACATTGCAGTTCAGTATAATTTAGCTAATTTTACCTAAATATGACAAAACCAGTGAAAAAATTCATTAAAAATATATTACTGTTTACCACCATGTTCATAGCGCGTTTTAAGCTTGGAAATACAGCCTGGTTACAAATTTTTAAAAATTGATGAATTTGAATACTTTAACATTGCAGTTCAGTATAATTTAGCTAAGTTTATCTAAATATGACAAAACCAGTAAAAAAATTCATTCAAAATTATAGTACTGTACACCAGCATGTTCTTAGCGGGTTTTAAGCTTGGAAATACAGCCAAATTACACATTCCTAAATATTGATGAATTTGAATACTTTATCGTTGCAGTTCAGTATAATTAAGCTAATTCTACTGAAATATGACAAAATCAGTGAAAAAATTCATTAAAAATATATTACTGTATACCAGCATGTTCATAGCGCGTTTTAAGCTCGGAAATACAGCCTGGTTACAAATTTCTAAAAATTGATGAATTTGAATACTTTAACATTGCAGTTCACTATAATTAAGCTAATTCTACCGAAATATGACAAAATCCGTGAAAAAATTCATTAAAAATATATTACTGTATACCAGCATGTTCATAGCGCGGTTTAAGCTTGGAAATACAGCCTGGTTACAATTTTTTAGAAATTGATGAATTTGAATACTTTAACATTGCAGTTCAGTATAATTTAGCTAATTCTACCTAAATATGACAAAACCAGTAAAAAAATTCATTCAAAATATAGTACTGTACACCAGCATGTTCTTAGCGGGTTTTAAGCTTGGAAATACAGCCAAATTACACATTCCTAAATATTGATGAATTTGAATACTTTATCATTGCAGTTCAGTATAATTAAGCTAATTCTACTGAAATATGACAAAATCAGGGAAAAAATTCATTAAAAATATATTACTGTATACCAGCATGTTCATAGCGTGTTTTAAGCTCGGATATACAGCCTGGTTACAAATTTCTAAAAATTGATGAATTTGAATACTTTAACATTGCAGTTCACTATAATTAAGCTAATTCTACCTAAATATGACAAAATCAGTAAAAAAATTCATTAAAAATATATTACTGTATACCAGCATGTTCATAGCGCGGTTTAAGCTTGGAAATAGAGCTTGGTTACAAATTTTTAGAAATTGATGAAATTGAATACTTTAACATTGCAGTTCAGTATAATTTAGCTAATTCTACCTAAATATGACAAAATCAATTAAAAAATTAATTAAAAATATAATACTGTTTACCACCACGTTCATAGCGCGTTTTAAGCTTGGAAATACAGCCTGGTTACAAATTTTTAAAACTTGATGAATTTGAATACTTTAACATTGCAGTTCAGTATAATTTAGATAATTCTACCTAAATATGACAAAACCAGTAAAAAAATTCATTTAAAGTATAGTATTATACACCAGCATATTCAAAGCTTGTTTTAAGCTTTGAAATACAGCCAAATTACACATTCCTAAATATTGATGAATTTGAATACTTTATCATTGCAGTTCAGTATAATTAAGCTAATTCTACTGAAATATGACAAAATCAGGGAAAAAATTCATTAAAAATATATTACTGTATACCAGCATGTTCATAGCGCGTTTTAAGCTCGGAAATACAGCCTGGTTACAAATTTCTAAAAATTGATGAATTTGAATACTTTCACATTGCAGTTCAGTATAATTTACCTAATTCTGTCTAAATATGACAAAATCAGAGAAACAATTTACTCAAAATATACTATTGTACATCCGCAGGTTCAAAACTCGTTTTAAGGTTGGAAATACAGCCAGGTTACAAATTCGTAAAAATTGATGAATTTGAATACTTTATCATTGCAGTTCAGTAAAATTTAGCTAATTCTACCGAAATATGACAAAATCAGTAAAAAAATTCATTAAAAAAATTTTACTGTATACCAGCATGTTCATAGCGCGTTTTAAGCTTGGAAATACAGCCTGGTTACAAATTTTTAGAAATTGATGAATTTGAATACTTTAACATTGCAGTTCAGTATAATTTAGCTAATTCTACCTAAATATGACAAAATCAGTGAAAAAATTCATTAAAAATATAATACTGTTTACCACCATGTTCATAGCGCGTTTTAAGCTTAGAAATACAGCCTGGTTACAAATTTTTAGAAATTGATGAATTTGAAAACTTTAACATTGCAGTTCACTATAATTAAGCTAATTCTACCGAAATATGACAAAATCAGTGAAAAAATTCATTAAAAATATATTACTGTATACCAGCATGTTCATAGCGCGGTTTAAGCTTGGAAATACAGCCTGGTTACAATTTTTTAGAAATTGATGAATTTGAATACTTTAACATTGCAGTTCAGTATAATTTAGCTAATTCTACCTAAATATGACAAAACCAGTAAAAAAATTCATTTAAAGTATAGTATTATACACCAGCATATTCAAAGCTTGTTTTAAGCTTTGAAATACAGCCAGGAGACAAATTCATAATATTTGATGAATTTAAATACTTTAACATTGCAGTTCAGTATAATTTAGCTAATTCTACCAAAATATGACAAAATCAGTGAAAAAATTCATTAAAAATATATTCCTGTATACCAGCATGTTCATAGCGCGTTTTAAGCTTGGAAATACAGCCTGGTTACAAATTTTTAGAAATTGATGAATTTGAATACTTTAACATTGCAGTTCAGTATAATTTAGCTAATTCTACCTAAATATGACAAAATCAGTGAAAAAATTCATTAAAAATATAATACTGTTTACCACCATGTTCATAGCGCGTTTTAAGCTTAGAAATACAGCCTGGTTACAAATTTTTAGAAATTGATGAATTTGAAAACTTTAACATTGCAGTTCACTATAATTAAGCTAATTCTACCGAAATATGACAAAATCAGTGAAAAAATTCATTAAAAATATATTACTGTATACCAGCATGTTCATAGCGCGGTTTAAGCTTGGAAATACAGCCTGGTTACAATTTTTTAGAAATTGATGAATTTGAATACTTTAACATTGCAGTTCAGTATAATTTAGGTAATTCTACCTAAATATGACAAAACCAGTAAAAAAATTCATTCAAAATATAGTACTGTACACCAGCATGTTCTTAGCGGGTTTTAAGCTTGGAAATACAGCCAAATTACACATTCCTAAATATTGATGAATTTGAATACTTTATCATTGCAGTTCAGTATAATTAAGCTAATTCTACTGAAATATGACAAAATCAGGGAAAAAATTCATTAAAAATATATTACTGTATACCAGCATGTTCATAGCGCGTTTTAAGCTCGGAAATACAGCCTGGTTACAAATTTTTAAAAATTGATGAATTTGAATACTTTAACATTGCAGTTCAGTATAATTTAGCTAATTCTACTAAATATGACAAAATCAGAGAAACAATTTACTCAAAATATACTATTGTACATCCGCAGGTTCAAAACTCGTTTTAAGGTTGGAAATAGAGCCAGGTTACAAATTCGTAAAAATTGATGAATTTGAATACTTTATCATTGCAGTTCAGTAAAATTTAGCTAATTCTACCGAAATATGACAAAATCAGTGAAAAAATTCATTAAAAATATTTTACTGTATACCAGCATGTTCATAGCGCGTTTTAAGCTTGGAAATACAGCCTGGTTACAAATTTCTAAAAATTGATGAATTTGAATACTTTAACATTGCAGTTCAGTATAATTTAGCTAATTTTACCTAAATATGACAAAACCAGTAAAAAAATTATTTAAAATATATTACTGTATACCAGCATGTTCATAGCGCGTTTTAAGCTTGGAAATACAGCCTGGTTACAAATTTTTAAAAATTGATGAATTTGAATACTTTAACATTGCAGTTCAGTATAATTTAGCTAATTCTACCTAAATATGACAAAATCAGTGAAAAAATTCATTAAAAATATATTACTGTATACCAGCATGTTCATAGCGCGTTTTAAGCTTGGAAATACAGCCTGGTTACAAATTTTTAGAAATTGATGAATTTGAAAACTTTAACATTGCAGTTCACTATAATTAAGCTAATTCTACCGAAATATGACAAAATCAGTGAAAAAATTCATTAAAAATATATTACTGTATACCAGCATGTTCATAGCGCGGTTTAAGCTTGGAAATACAGCCTGGTTACAATTTTTTAGAAATTGATGAATTTGAATACTTTAACGTTGCAGTTCAGTATAATTTAGCTAATTGTACCTAAATATGACAAAACCAGTAAAAAAATTCATTGAAAATATAGTACTGTACACCAGCATGTTCTTAGTGGGTTTTAAGCTTGGAAATACAGCCAAATTACACATTCCTATATATTGATGAATTTGAATACTTTATCATTGCAGTTCAGTATAATTAAGCTAATTTTACTGAAATATGACAAAATCAGGGAAAAAATTCATTAAAAATATATTACTGTATACCAGCATGTTCATAGCGCATTTTAAGCTCGGAAATACAGCCTGGTTACAAATTTCTAAAAATTCATGAATTTGAATACTTTCACATTGCAGTTCAGTATAATTTACCTAATTCTGTCTAAATATGACAAAATCAGAGAAACAATTTACTCAAAATATACTATTGTACATCCGCAGGTTCAAAACTCGTTTTAAGGTTTGAAATACAGCCAGGTTACAAATTCGTAAAAATTGATGAATTTGAATACTTTATCATTGCAGTTCAGTAAAATTTAGCTAATTCTACCGAAATATGACAAAATCAGTGAAAAAATTCATTAAAAATATTCTACTTTATATCAGCATGTTCATAGCGCGTTTTAAGTTTGGAAATACAGCCTGGTTACGATTTTTCTAAAAATTGATGAATCTCAATACTTTAACATTGCAGTTCAGTATAATTTAGCTAATTTTACCTAAATATGACAAAATCAGTGAAAAAATTCATTAAAAATATATTACTGTTTACCACCATGTTCATAGCGCTTTTAAGCTTGGAAATACAGCCTGGTTACAAATTTTTAAAAATTGATGAATTTGAATACTTTAACATTGCAGTTCAGTATAATTTAGCTAAGTTTATCTAAATATGACAAAACCAGTAAAAAAAATTCATTCAAAATTATAGTACTGTACACCAGCATGTTCTTAGCGGGTTTTAAGCTTGGAAATACAGCCAAATTACACATTCCTAAATATTGATGAATTTGAATACTTTATCGTTGCAGTTCAGTATAATTAAGCTAATTCTACTGAAATATGACAAAATCAGTGAAAAAATTCATTAAAAATATATTACTGTATACCAGCATGTTCATAGCGCGTTTTAAGCTCGGAAATACAGCCTGGTTACAAATTTCTAAAAATTGATGAATTTGAATACTTTAACATTGCAGTTCACTATAATTAAGCTAATTCTACCGAAATATGACAAAATCCGTGAAAAAATTCATTAAAAATATATTACTGTATACCAGCATGTTCATAGCGCGGTTTAAGCTTGGAAATACAGCCTGGTTACAATTTTTTAGAAATTGATGAATTTGAATACTTTAACATTGCAGTTCAGTATAATTTAGCTAATTCTACCTAAATATGACAAAACCAGTAAAAAAATTCATTCAAAATATAGTACTGTACACCAGCATGTTCTTAGCGGGTTTTAAGCTTGGAAATACAGCCAAATTACACATTCCTAAATATTGATGAATTTGAATACTTTATCATTGCAGTTCAGTATAATTAAGCTAATTCTACTGAAATATGACAAAATCAGGGAAAAAATTCATTAAAAATATATTACTGTATACCAGCATGTTCATAGCGCGTTTTAAGCTCGGATATACAGCCTGGTTACAAATTTCTAAAAATTGATGAATTTGAATACTTTAACATTGCAGTTCACTATAATTAAGCTAATTCTACCTAAATATGACAAAATCAGTAAAAAAATTCATTAAAAATATATTACTGTATACCAGCATGTTCATAGCGCGGTTTAAGCTTGGAAATAGAGCTTGGTTACAAATTTTTAGAAATTGATGAAATTGAATACTTTAACATTGCAGTTCAGTATAATTTAGCTAATTCTACCTAAATATGACAAAATCAATTAAAAAATTAATTAAAAATATAATACTGTTTACCACCACGTTCATAGCGCGTTTTAAGCTTGGAAATACAGCCTGGTTACAAATTTTTAAAACTTGATGAATTTGAATACTTTAACATTGCAGTTCAGTATAATTTAGATAATTCTACCTAAATATGACAAAACCAGTAAAAAAATTCATTTAAAGTATAGTATTATACACCAGCATATTCAAAGCTTGTTTTAAGCTTTGAAATACAGCCAAATTACACATTCCTAAATATTGATGAATTTGAATACTTTATCATTGGAGTTCAGTATAATTAAGCTAATTCTACTGAAATATGACAAAATCAGGGAAAAAATTCATTAAAAATATATTACTGTATACCAGCATGTTCATAGCGCGTTTTAAGCTCGGAAATACAGCCTGGTTACAAATTTCTAAAAATTGATGAATTTAAATACTTTCACATTGCAGTTCAGTATAATTTACCTAATTCTTTCTAAATATGACAAAATCAGAGAAACAATTTACTCAAAATATACTATTGTACATCCGCAGGTTCAAAACTCGTTTTAAGGTTGGAAATACAGCCAGGTTACAAATTCGTAAAAATTGATGAATTTGAATACTTTATCATTGCAGTTCAGTAAAATTTAGCTAATTCTACCGAAATATGACAAAATCAGTAAAAAAATTCATTAAAAAATTTTTACTGTATACCAGCATGTTCATAGCGCGTTTTAAGCTTGGAAATACAGCCTGGTTACAAATTTTTAGAAATTGATGAATTTGAATACTTTAACATTGCAGTTCAGTATAATTTAGCTAATTCTACCTAAATATGACAAAATCAGTGAAAAAATTCATTAAAAATATAATACTGTTTACCACCATGTTCATAGCGCGTTTTAAGCTTAGAAATACAGCCTGGTTACAAATTTTTAGAAATTGATGAATTTGAAAACTTTAACATTGCAGTTCACTATAATTAAGCTAATTCTACCGAAATATGACAAAATCAGTGAAAAAATTCATTAAAAATATATTACTGTATACCAGCATGTTCATAGCGCGGTTTAAGCTTGGAAATACAGCCTGGTTACAATTTTTTAGAAATTGATGAATTTGAATACTTTAACGTTGCAGTTCAGTATAATTTAGATAATTCTACCTAAATATGACAAAACCAGTAAAAAAATTCATTTAAAGTATAGTATTATACACCAGCATATTCAAAGCTTGTTTTAAGCTTTGAAATACAGCCAGGAGACAAATTCATAATATTTGATGAATTTAAATACTTTAACATTGCAGTTCAGTATAATTTAGCTAATTCTACCAAAATATGACAAAATCAGTGAAAAATTCATTAAAAATATATTCCTGTATACCAGCATGTTCATAGCGCGTTTTAAGCTTGGAAATACAGCCTGGTTACAAATTTTTAGAAATTGATGAATTTGAATACTTTAACATTGCAGTTCAGTATAATTTAGCTAATTCTACCTAAATATGACAAAATCAGTGAAAAAATTCATTAAAAATATAATACTGTTTACCACCATGTTCATAGCGCGTTTTAAGCTTAGAAATACAGCCTGGTTACAAATTTTTAGAAATTGATGAATTTGAAAACGTTAACATTGCAGTTCACTATAATTAAGCTAATTCTACCGAAATATGACAAAATCAGTGAAAAAATTCATTAAAAATATATTACTGTATACCAGGATGTTCATAGCGCGGTTTAAGCTTGGAAATACAGCCTGGTTACAATTTTTTAGAAATTGATGAATTTGAATACTTTAACATTGCAGTTCAGTATAATTTAGGTAATTCTACCTAAATATGACAAAACCAGTAAAAAAATTCATTCAAAATATAGTACTGTACACCAGCATGTTCTTAGCGGGTTTTAAGCTTGGAAATACAGCCAAATTACACATTCCTAAATATTGATGAATTTGAATACTTTATCATTGCAGTTCAGTATAATTAAGCTAATTCTACTGAAATATGACAAAATCAGGGAAAAAATTCATTAAAAATATATTACTGTATACCAGCATGTTCATAGCGCGTTTTAAGCTCGGAAATACAGCCTGGTTACAAATTTCTAAAAATTGATGAATTTGAATACTTTCACATTGCAGTTCAGTATAATTTACCTAATTCTTTCTAAATATGACAAAATCAGAGAAACAATTTACTCAAAATATACTATTGTACATCCGCAGGTTCAAAACTCGTTTTAAGGTTGGAAATACAGCCAGGTTACAAATTCGTAAAAATTGATGAATTTGAATACTTTATCATTGCAGTTCAGTAAAATTTAGCTAATTCTACCGAAATATGACAAAATCAGTGAAAAAATTCATTAAAAATATTTTACTGTATACCAGCATGTTCATAGCGCGTTTTAAGCTTGGAAATACAGCCTGGTTACAAATTTCTAAAAATTGATGAATTTGAATACTTTAACATTGCAGTTCAGTATAATTTAGCTAATTTTACCTAAATATGACAAAACCAGTAAAAAAATTATTTAAAATATATTACTGTATACCAGCATGTTCATAGCGCGGTTTAAGCTTGGAAATACAGCCTGGTTACAATTTTTTAGAAATTGATGAATTTGAATACTTTAACATTGCAGTTCAGTATAATTTAGCTAATTCTACCTAAATATGACAAAACCAGTAAAAAATTTATTCAAAATATAGTACTGTACACCAGCATGTTCTTAGCGGGTTTTAAGCTTGGAAATACAGCCAAATTACACATTCCTAAATATTGATGAATTTGAATACTTTATCATTGCAGTTCAGTATAATTAAGCTAATTCTACTGAAATATGACAAAATCAGGGAAAAAATTCATTAAAAATATATTACTGTATACCAGCATGTTCATAGCGCGTTTTAAGCTCGGAAATACAGCCTGGTTACAAATTTCTAAAAATTGATGAATTTGAATACTTTAACATTGCAGTTCACTATAATTAAGCTAATTCTACCTAAATATGACAAAATCAGTAAAAAAATTCATTAAAAATATATTACTGTATACCAGCATGTTCATAGCGCGGTTTAAGCTTGGAAATAGAGCTTGGTTACAAATTTTTAGAAATTGATGAAATTGAATACTTTAACATTGCAGTTCAGTATAATTTAGCTAATTCTACCTAAATATGACAAAATCA